>ARYC01000409.1:0-160325 GCA_000711775.1 Oxytricha trifallax | reverse complement strand
TATGTTCTAAAAAAAGTCGACGGACATAGTGGAACTTATCAAAATATAATTTTAATAGTAATATCTTCCCGAAGGGCAAGAAATTTATTCTGGGTAAAAAATAAATTCATAAAAAAAACTACAATAAAAGTATAATAAAAGGGGATTCTAGGTTTGAGGGGGGATGGGGGGTCTCGGTTTAGGGGGAAGGTCTTGGCTGAGGGGAGGGGGGGTCTCGGTCAGAACATATATATATAGAGATTTTATGTTTTGTCTTGATATGGTTTGAATATTAATATAGAAAAAGTCTCATATCCTAAATTGTAAAGCAATTGCTCTGTTTAAGCATAAGAAACTTAAAATGCTAGGTATTACTGCTTGTTAGCTTTTTAGCAAATCATTATTAGTACTTGATAAAATAAAGCATGAATCAATTAATAAAAATAATCTATCAAGTTAAAATCAATCATTTCTGCATCTCTACAAAAATTAAAACTACTACGTTTCTCCCGAGATTAGCTAGCCAAATATTTGATCGACAATTTCCTAACATGAGCATTATAAAATATTGCTAATTTCTATAAAAGAAATTCATTACTTTCAAGACTCTAACTAGAATGAAGAGAGTGATTGAATTTTACAGAGGCATTTTATTGTAATAATATAAGTTATTTTGATGATTAAATGAAGGGGTAGTTGATAATAAAATAAATTCAAACAAGTTAATGAAGCTGTGTACTCCTACAACATTTTTTAATAAGCCCAGGTATAAGAAGTACCTCAAATTCAAAGGTTATAACTAAGAATAAGGTCATACAATTTTAGCAGATAATTTATAAGGATTCATCTTTAAAAAAGTTATGTCATTCATCCTCTCTTTATTAAACTAGAGTAGCATATAGAATTTTTTAATGAACTTAGAATATAAACATATAGAGATATAATGAAAATGAATATCATCTTTTTTGGTAACTCTTTGTAAAAATCTAAGGAGTCTAATAATAAAGCTTTGGAAAAATTAAACATAACTCCTGTGTATAACGTTCTTTATACCCCATAATTTAATGGAGCCGAATTTTACTTAAGTTAAATTAAGACTCACAACATAAGACTGCTGTATCACCTTATGAATGACTTGTACATCAATTTAGTAGCTTAATTCAAGAATCTAAAAAAGAGTAACATAAATATATAGCAATAATCTATGCGAGAGATGGAAGAATGAATCCTTATAAATAGATTTTAGATTTAAATTAATAAAATATATCACATTTAATGAACTCTTAATTTAATTTAGTTTAATTTTTTAGCTTCTCTTTGTTTATGTTCAGTTTTCTTTTCTTTGAACAGTACCAGCATCGATATTCTATTCATCTCGCTCATATTAAATAAAGCTTAATTGATCACTATATGTAGAGTCTGTCAATTCTCTCTCTTTTTATTGGCATTTTTTTTACAAAAAAAACATATAGGTTTAAATTTCTTATAAAGCTATTAATAAAAGCTTATTAAATGGTAATAATTCTTCTTAAAATTCCAGGCTTACATATTAGAATACCGTGCTTCTTTATTCATAAAAAAGTTAGAATAGCTTTTCTTGTAAGATTCAAACATTTTCTCTTCTTACACCAATAAAACTTCAACTATACCTTACAAACAAAATAACCAAAAGATAAAATTTAGGGGATTTAGGGTTTTAATCAGTAAGTAGTTTTTAGTCCTCTTAAAAGTAAGGAATTTTACATTGCACAAATAAACTCTAATGAAAAGAAAATAGAACATTAAATGGAATTATTTAAGTTTAAACCTTAAAGAAGTCGATCTAGAATTCAAATTTAAACCCATGAAAATCACCCATCATGGATCTTTATAATGGAAGATCATGAAATTATGGTGATTTAATATGATTTAGAGAAGTAAGAGAAAGAGACCATCTTTTAAAATACCTTTGAGGGAGATCCTTGGCAGCGATTAAAATATTTCATCTTTCTTAATGATTCATTCTCCTACATTTTTGAAGATTCATACAGAAAGGCTACATTTTACGAGCAGAGTTTTGATTTGAGCTTAAAAACAACTGAATATGATTTTAAAACTTAAAATGATCATATAGCTAATAAGGAAAGAACATTACTTTTTGGATTCAAAGATAATTTGATTAATGCCTACGATTTAGTTAATAAATGCTATATTGAAAGTCTATCATTTGTAATGCCAAAAATTGAGAGAGCAGCCTATTTAACTTTCATTGATAGTAAAAATTAGCTTGTAATCAAATTATAAGGTGAAATTTAAAAAGCTTACATATTAACAGTTGCAAAGAGAAATAGTAAGTGGTATTATGCTTCCAAAATAACTTTGAATTAATTTTCAGAAACAAGCTTTGATAGTAATTATTATAAAGAATTTAATGACAATGAAACATTTCAAACAAAACTGGTGAGAAATAGTAATAATGTAATTATAAAACTAAATAGTATATATGGTGAGACATATAATGATACCTATTATAAATTAGATGATTTCTTAAAAGATGGACTTTATTAGTAAAATCTTCCAATTTAAAGACTTGAGGTTGATTACTATAATCAAAAGTATTTTATTTTCTGCGATATTGATTAGAATCTTATTAGTTCTGTATAGTAATAATTTACTACTGATGACTTAAAGGATTTAATTAATCTTAGGACTCTAGATGATCTTTAAATTATTGATTGCTTAAAAAGACAAGAAGATATTTCAAATTTTTTGATGCATTATCCTTAAATTGGAAACTTAATTTCACTAGTTGCTTTTAAACCAAGAGTTTTGTAATATTTGATCAAGCGTTTTGAGCTCTCAAACTAGAAATCACTGCCAATGCTAATGTTCTATGCTTAAGGATAATCACCTCTAGACAGAGTTACTCACAGCAACCAAATAAAGAGCACAATTTGCTTGGTAGAAATGTTGGTAAAATTCCAAAATCATTATAGCTTTAATCACTTTGTTGATAAAGTTTTAATTTCTTTGATTGAGAAAAATATCAATCTCAATGAATACTTTGAAAGTAATTTGCCATTAATTAAGATAAACCATAAGAACTACCCGGACTTACATGTTGATGACAGTGAGCTTTTGCTTGGTTTAAGTGAGGTAAATAAACCATATGACATCATTGACAGATACGATGAAATATTCTCTGAACATCTTGATCAGTCTGACATAAAATAGTAGTAATAACCTATAGAGTATTATTTGGTAAATCTACCATAAACTTTGACAAAAGAACCAAGAAGACTTATGGAAGTTTTGGCTGAAACTGAGTAAATGGAGCTTTTCGAAACTTTATCAATCCAATCTATTAATGCTAAAATAGATAAAATAGGGAGATTGAGAAATAAAGATAATTAATAATAATGTAGGTAATCTTAACAACCAGTAATTTGGAGTGTTTTTAATTCTAATTTGATTTAGATTTTAATATTAAGCTAATAATTAATTTTTTTAATGTAAATATACTAGTGGTCGAGTAGTCTGGTGGTCTGGTCGAGTTTTTAGTGGTCTATTTGTTCAGCCGGGTGTTTGACTTAGATCTTACTAGTGGGTCTTTCTCAATGTCTCTAGTTACAAGTTCAAGATTTTCAAGGATGTTCGTTCCGAATTAGTAGAAGTTAGAATCTGGAAGATAAAAACTGTAACAGCGGATTCATTGTTGAATTTGTCGCAGACAGTACCAATGATGTAGTATTAATCTCCATCTACTTCTAGAATAGGTGCATCCTTAGCTTCAATACAGACTACTAAATCTCAGTTATACCACTATACCACAAAAATCCTGAAAGATCACTCGACCACTAATATATATAAATTAATTTTTAGTTTAATATTAAAATCTAAATCAAATTAGAATTAGAATTAAAAATCCTCCTAATTACTGGCTATTAATATTACTTGCATTTTATAAACTATTTGAATGTCTTAAATTTCCTATTTTTATCTGTTTTAGTAATATTAATTTTAAGTGGAACAGTTATACAAAAACTTTCTTTTAAACACAGTTCAATATTTTTCCTAATATTTTGCCTATCCTTTATGATTGAAGTTCTGTATACTTTAACATAAGTTGATAGAAGAAGCGACCCTATAATAGATGAAAGAAATATGACAATTTTATACTCATTAAAAGGTGTCTCACTTTTGGTATTGATTTACTTTTTCATCTATGAGATAAGACAATCCATTAAATAAGAAAACTACTTTTAAGAAATTTGGAATATTTTTGACTTCTTACTTATTCTCTCATATAGTCTTTTAATTGGACTTGAAGAATACTACCCATATGAAGATTTCATAATTATAATCAAACTGGCGATAGTATTTTTAACATTTTTAAAGATCAACTTCTTTTTGAGAATCTATGATGGGTTTAGTTTCTTGGTTTCAATGATGGCAGCAGTGTTTGTAGATCTGAAGTACTTCATTGGTTTCTTCTTAATTTTTATCATCGAATTTGGCCTCATATTCGCTATATTATTTGATGCTATAAGTATTGATGAGTACTCAGGAATTGGCATATTCGCATATCTAATGATGGCTTTCTAGGGGAAATTTAATGTCAGTGGAAATATTTTTTGAAACCTAAGTAGTTGCCAAATTTTTTCCACAAAAATCCTCAACATCCTAAATTGGTAAATGATTATTCCTTGCTAATTTGTTCAGATCTAGTCAACCTACCCTCAACCATTTTTTATTATAATTTTTACTTATATGGTTCTGAATAGAACTCATTCATGACATTTATATCAAATAAATTATAATAGTTTTTAAATCTCATAGGATCTTTGAAAATAATCCTTCATGCGGAAGATTTTTGCTATAATAAAGATAACGAAATAAGTTTTATTGATATAAATGAACATTTTTAATGCATTTAATAATCTTTGGTAATAGGGAATTTTGAGCTAACGATGGAATGGGGGTCGATGTTATGCAGACAAACTGGTTTAAGAAATATTTCCTGACATTTAATATTTAAATTATTAAACAGGATAAATTTCGTATCTTCAGAATTAATTTCAATGCTAAAAACTAGCTAACTAATCAATAATCTTTGAATTTATAAACATTAATTTTTATAGCTTATTTAGTTATCTTAATTGTGGGGAATATCAGTCACATGGTCAGACATTTTATAATAACTTCAAAAATTCGAAAAGTAGTGAAGGAGTTTGATTCAGAATATGATTTAATAGGGTAGGTTTACTGGATCTGAAAATAATAATGATTGACTATATACCGATTTATGATTAAAGTTATTTTAGGAAAAAATTGTCATGAATTTAGGATATAGAAAAAATTTATGCCCCAAATAAAATCACCCTCCTTTCAGAACTTCATCCGGAGATTTCAACGTGGATTCCTATAAGGATTAATCTTCAGCACTAGTGATAATATCATGGGGAGTTTGGATTATTGCTGTTATGTTACTAAATGTAATGTTTATGAATTTCATTATTGCTGTTATTTCTGAATCATATGAAAAAGTTATGCAGAAATTAGTAGCTGAAGGTTACAAAGTAAAGGTACAAATGATTGTAGAGAGAGAGTTGCATTTCTCTAAAGAGGAGCTTACATCTGAAAAGTATTTCCCAAGGTATTTGCTATTAAGAAGACCAGTTTCAAGTTCTGATAGCGAAAGTGGAGAGTGGCAAGGTTTTGTTAAAGATATTAAGAATACAATTAAAACTACAACTACTAAACAAAAGCAAGATTTCCAATAAGAAATTTCATCTTAATGCTAAAAATTACAAGATGTAGTAAATACAAATATTTAAGAAGTCAATTAGTAATTACAAAATCAAGACTCCAAAATGGAACAGATAAATAAGCAATAGACTGATAAAATTGAACAGCTTAATAAGCAGTTGACTAACTTTATTAATGACCAACAGTAATAAAATGCAGCTATATTGCAATTGCTCTAGAATATCAAACCTTAAGAAATTAAGTAGGATTGATGATATTTATTTTAACTAAAATATAATAAGTGATAGTTCTATAAAATGAGTTTTTCTCTTAAACAGTTGAAACTGATTGTTTAAGGGTTTTTATCATTACAATATTTAAATTTTTATTTCACAATATTTAAAATTTATTTCACGATATTTTACTAATAAACACTTTTTATTTAATTGGGGTTCATTTACCTAATTTCATTCAGTCAATAGGAAATCCTTCAACTTGCCTCTTTAGTTATAGCATGACTGCCTTGAAAACAAGGTTTAAGCAAATAATTAAGATAAGCAGGAGCTTTGAAGTAATATATGATAAATTAAGGATATATATATATAGTAACCGTAAAAGGTGTAGAAATGTTTCTTGAACCACCTTTAATTTATTATAAACATATAATGTTAATTTCAAATTGTTGATAGATTTATGGTCATAGATTGATTGATGATGATAGCTATTTTTCCTAGAACATTTCAAAAATAATGCAAATAAAAATTAGTAAGAAAATTGATCAAGATGTTGGCGAAATGTGTCAATCAAATTTAAAAATATTGGCTTAAGCCAAAAACATCATTGTTAAATTATATATATTTATTTTTAAATGGGGATATTTGATATAAATTTTGAAGATTTAGCGAATCAATATAAATATGCTAGAGATGATGTAAATTTTTGACAGATAAATTTTAATTAAAACATCAAGAATTTTACGGCATCTTGATGATGACATTTTTAAAAATAAGGCAAGAATATTTTGGAGTTAAAATAGAAAATAAATGCTTTCCAATCACATCAGCATATAAAAATTCGCAATACTAACTGAGCTTATTCAAAGACATTGATTTGATAAAAAATTGAATCCCTCTTAATAATAGACCTAGAAAAATTCTAAAAATAAATGAAATTTTTACTTCAAAGCGCTTGAGTATCTGTCTGTCAACTTTGCAATTTTTTTCTCTTTTTTCTAAGTCCAAATATTGCCTATTTATAAAGATCAATAAATTAGGTTATAATATATCTTTTGGAGTAGCATTATATTTGATTAGTTAAAATGAATTTCATTTTTTAGTATAAACTTTAATATCTAAATAAATAAGGCAGTCTACTGCAATGATATTTAAGGGATTAATGTTATCTCAATATTCTTTTATTATCATTCTCTTCATCGAGATGTCAGGGAAATATTAATCCTATTAACTGTTCATTATTTTAATCTGAAAAAAAAATATTAGATAGTACTCAGTTATTTAGATTAAGTTTTTGTCAGTTACGGGTAAAATTAAACAAAATATTTATGGGTTCATAAACTCTTTGTAATAAGTAAAATTATAAGATCAATTAAAAATAGCTTTTTCAAAAAATTGATAATTCAATTTAATATATTGCTTTATTTAAATAAATAATAGTTACTTCTATTGTTTAAGGGTAGGAGTTTAATTGTTTTTATTACCATATTTATTATATTTTTATTAGATATAATATTTTCATGACTAAATATTTAATTCCATATTTTACCTCATTATATCTTACTCATCTAATATATTATTATTAATACGACCACTCTCTATAAAAACAATATTTTGAGATAAAATATTGTTAATTTAATTTAATTGAATTAAAATTATAAAATTTAGGGAAAATTTAATTACTATAAATTATTAATTCTATTTATTTTTTAATTTTTGCAAAATATTGGTAGCTAGATGAAGCGGATTTTCTACAATCAATATATTAAATTATGTGAGATATAATTTTATATAATTCAAGAGATGCATATTATATCACATCGAGAATATCTTAAAATAAATTAAAATGTTGGTTTAGACACCATATTGATGATGATTTAATTGTGATAGTATAGCTTAAAATATAAAATTAAATGAAAGAGTGACAAAATGATATAATCAAAAATAAACTTTAAAATGTGTGAAAGCTAAGGAGGAAGAAAGCATTAATATATGAATGAATTGAGAAAAGAAAATATTATTTATATTAAGTTGATTTGAGGAAAATTGACCTAGAATTATTATTTATTAGTTTATTTAATCAGATTCAAGGATATGTATACTCATTAGTAGTCATTTCATTCTTTAATGATAAATAAAATAAATCACTAATGACATAGGTTATTGAAATTGAATTAAAGTTAAATTTTAGAAAAAAAGTAGCCACTTATCGTATAAAACAACTATTTTCATAATATTTTTGATCTGAATTTATAAGATGGTCTTGACAGTCATTTAAATTTGATGGGTATACTTACTAACGATTGAACTGCTTATTGATCATGTCTTAACTTGCAAATAAGTATGATACTTACAAAAGAAAGTTTATAAATTACTGCATTCTAATATTCAAATTGTTTAGGAAATAAATAATCAGCAAAACTAGAGTATTTTAAAGCTGTTAATATAAAAATCATTTTTATTTGTTAATTTAATTTCATTTCATTCTATCATCTATATTTGTTAGCATCATTCTATAAATTTTTAACATTCATAATAAACATTGTTATTTTTACATATAATAGATTAAACTAGAAAACTAAGGCTTAATATTTTCAATCATTCCTATTGTATTATTAAATTTGAAATTGTAAAATGGAGCATTTTTTCATATAAATCAAAACAGATATAGTTATTTTAGTTATTTTAATTAATTGAGCATTAAAAAGCTGATGTAGAGAATAGTAAAACTTAATATACATTTGAAGAGGACTTATGGGACTAGCTGCAAGCAATTACATTAAACTACAAGAAGGGCAATCAGTTCTTAAGTGGGTTCTCTCATTTCTGCAAAAACTATAATAAAGTTCTCCAAACATTTAGTTATGGGCTTCTTAAGTGTGCATATATAATTTAATACTAAATTTACTTGTTTTCTTTTTAATCATTTGAAATATTTCAGTTCGATTTATAAAATCATAAATTATAAATTTACAAATAATGAACTTTGGATTAAATTAAGACTTGCCAAAAATTGATAAGACTCAGTTAAACTCTGAATCTCCTCAAATGTAGTAGTAAACCTCAGCTAATCTTCACAACTATTACACCCAACACTAAGATACAGAACTTTCATTCAATACCTGTAAGTTTTATTTTAATTTCAATGCCAATTTGATTTTATTTTTATTTGAGTACAATTTTTGAAGCAATGTTCATTGCAGCATTACATTTTACCAAGCCACTGAAATTGAGTTTTTTCGCATATATTTTCCACTCTGATCATATATAAATCTAAACTCATACTTTTATTAGTCATTAAGTAGCAGAAATTGCATAGGAGTCAACTTGACACCGAAGTTGGCATGATTAACAAAGGACGTAAAGGATCATCAGGAGGCAAATCTAACAAGTTGCGGAATTTAGCAGGAGACTTTAAATAAAATAAATATCCTTATTTTAAATAAAAGTTATGTAATTAAAACAGAGATGGTGTTGATATCGACTCCAATGAGGAAAATAAAGATAAATTGATCGTAAATTAGTACAATTAAATTCATATTAATATTATTAAAATTATTTAATAAAGATAAGTAGTCAAACCTTGTTGATTCTTAATCTAATGATTCCCCATATATAATATTGAGTTCACATCACAAATAAAACAAATAGCTTTCAACTATTGGAAGTAAGGGGCAAGTGAAATCTGAAAGGAAATCAAGAAACATAGGTTAGATACAAGGTCAAAGTGATATACTAAACAAGTCTATCGATAAATTGAAGTAAACATAGAAAGGCAAAGGTAAAAATGTCAAACCTAAAAGAGATGAGGACTCAATCAACCCCAAAAGAGATGAAGCTCCAAATAAACCTATTGAAGACGATGAGTCTTTTACCTAATACAAATGAAAATTATTTTTTTTGTGGTAAAATGCTATTTAAATGTTATATTTAACTTATAAATAATATACGACTTTTGTGCTATGTCTTACCAGAAAGATCAGGAGTTTATGAGAAAGTTATTGCAAAAGAATAAAGAGTACAAGATCCAACAATAAAAAGAAAATGCTGAAATGCATGAAATAAGATTGAAGCAGTCCAAGGAAATCCACATTAATCATCTTGCTAAATTAGAAGAAATTCACACGAGAACTGAGAAGAATTTAATTCAGGCATAGATAGAAATAGCCAATAAATTTAGTAAGATTCAACTAGACTCACAAAATGAATAAAGCAAGTTAAATACTCAATCATCATAACAATTTGATGAGCTGGTTATTGAATAAAAGAAAGTTATAGTTGAAAATTAACAGAAAGCCAATGACAAACTTGAAACTGAATATTCTGAACTCATTGATCAATTTAAAAGGATTAAAATTTAAAATTAAAAAAAATTAGATTATTCATTGAAAATTGAAAATTAATTTAATTTTATTACCTTTTATCACTTTGGGTAGAAAAATTAGGATTTCTTAAAAATTCTTAAGAATAGAAATGTTAAGCAGAAGGTACTAATTCAAAATTTGTAGTAAAGATTAGTGTAGAGATCTCTAGTTTAGCCATCGATTCCCTAAATTTAGGCTACAATTATTAACTAATTTTTCTATAATAATTTTTGAAATTTAATATTTATTTGAGGCTCCTCAAGCTATTAGCAGCTCATAGAAACTCTTGGGAAGTTCTTTATCAAAAGAATCTATAGATAGCATAAAGTAGAATATATTATTTTTATTTTTAGAAACTATAGGCGAAGCTTTAGAGTGGGAAACCTTTTTAAATTAAACAATAGCATTAGATCGCAGATATAGCACCTAAAGAAAGCATAATGCAGCAATTTAAATAAATATAATTATTTTTGTTCTTAAATCATTTTTAAAATATTTGCATTAAAATATCAATCTCAAGTTCCAGATCAAAATTCCAATGAAGATAATCAGTTGTAGATTTGATCGGAAAATATTATTCTTTATTGAATGACTACTGTCCTGCTTATCATTTTAGTATTTGATAATAATTGCATATATTTCACATAAATATATGATTATTTAATAATATATCAAACAATGAAAATGTTATTCTTTTGAGAAATATTTGATTATTGTTAAGATTAACAGAGCCTTATTAAATTAGTAAATAATTACAAGCCGATAAAAGTATAAATTATATTAAATGTAGTGAAATTATTTTTTAAATTAGAATAACTTGATATTGAATAGTTTAAAGCTAGTATTTCTACTTACTTCTATATTCCGCATATTATTATCCTTAAAAAAGAATATCTATTATGAATAATATAGAGTTAAGTGTGCAGAATAGTTCGAGAAAGACATGCTTTAAAACAAGACATTTGATACAACATCAATCGCAATAACCAATATCAAACAAGGAATGGAAGATATTGCTTAATAAATTCAATCTAAAGTAGATACTGTGTTTAATGATCTAATTGAGCCACTGGAGCAATATTAAAAGAACTACATTCAAACAAATAGTGAGTTAATCAGTCAGTCCAAGACATACTGGCATACTCTTGAAGAGGAAAAAAGGAAATTACACTTAATCCAAGATAGATACTATAAACTTATGACTGAGGTAGAGTAGAGCGAGATCTCTATTGAGGTTGCTTTACTAGAACATGAGAAAGGCATTTTAAATCTAGATTAGGTCTAAAGGATTACAAATTAAACACTAAATGTTAAGTATAAAACTGAGTTAGCGAGTCAGGATTACAAGAGAGAGGTGGAATACGTGAATCAACAATTGTCTCGATTTGATTCTGAGTATAAACCGCTACTCCAAAAGTTGCAATAAAATGAGGAATCTCGGATCAATTTCTTGAAATATGGATTTGAGAAATTCCTAAAGCACTAAACATCGATTGGATCGCATCTAAAAGATAAGTCATAAGATATTTAAAGTTCAGTTTCAATGATTAATAGCGAGACAGATCTCAAAATATTCATAGATGAGTATAAAACTTATGCACTTTTTAATAACAAAGTTGACTACGTACCTTATGAGCATTCAAAAGACGTTCAAATATAAAAGGCTGAGTTGATAAAAGCAATCAATGATTAAAAGCATCAGAATAACATTGAATAGATAGAAAAGGATCTCAAGGACAATTTTATTATTTATTATATAATGAGTTAGAGGAAAGTATCTTGTTGGAATACTTAAATAGATTGATGAGAAGCACTGATTTGACATTTGATGAAAAAAGTGAAGTAATATCATCTTTGCACAATCCAGAGATTAGAGACATTGTTAGTGAGTATTTGAGAGGAATAAATTCACCTAAATTAATTGAAAATCATAATGCATTGAAGACACTTGGGGAAATCTTAAAGTATCTGCTGACTGCCTATGTTCATGAAAAAGATGATAACTATAAAGTGATTTACTCAATACTGCACTCATCACATCAAATTTACTCAATTAAAGATGGTGAAGATAATGAGAGATAAAAGATTTACCTAACATAATATCTAAGTGATCATGGTATTTGGCAAGAATAGCATGTTTGGAAGCAATGTATTTAGAAATTAATCAATCAAAAGTTCCATGAAGCTATTTAATCACCAAGCGTAGCTTCAGCCAAATAACAACAATAAGTTAGTACGCCATCTGCTGCCTCATCTTCAATATTTGGGCAATTTAATAAATTAAAAGGATTCCTAGGTTAATCGTCTAAGGATGACCAAGACAGTAAATAAGCTTAAAGCCAAAAGCAATAAAATTAACTTAGAATTCCAAAGAATCTTGCTTAGAACATAATTTTCAATAGTCTAAGCAAATTCCTGTATCATTTCCTAAACTTCTAATTATCCTTCGAAAGTTCTAAGGAAGTGCTGCTTTCTTTTTGCAATAAATATGAACTTGACTAGAATAGAACACATTTGCTTCTCTCAGAGCTGGAAAGCATATAAAAAAAGAATAAATTTATAATTAGCTCTAAAGAATAACTCCAAATATATAGATAGAGAAGAAAGAGGCAAGATTAGAAATATGGTCAGAATAATACAGCCCTTATAATTGCAAAAGTATTAAGGTTTTTAACAGGAGATAAGGAGTTATGGAAGTATTTACTGCTTAACAAAGAAATCAAGTAAAAGATCACTTAAGATGTTTATAATTAAAAAGATTTTTTATTATTCTTAACCTATATGTAATTTATACAAACAAGCTTTACTTTTTTCTTAACCAGAGCGACTAAGGATTAAAAGACAAATTATATGGGAAAACATACTTAAAATTGTAATTATTATCTTTATTTTATATTTAATTCTAGAATGAAAATGATAGAGACTATTTTGCATTTAGGGATAAAGTCATTAACAATTCAGAAATTATATCAAATGTGGAAGAAGTTATTATAATGGATGTGCAAAGATCTTTCACAAAGACCAAGCAAATAGATCCAGTAGTACTGACTAATATTCTTAAAACATATGCTTTCTTCAATCCTGAAATAGAATATTGCTAAGGCATGAATTTTGTAGCAGGATTTATGGAATGGGATCTTTTAGTCAATATAATAAATTTTAAATTAATTTATTGATAGAAAAAATAAAAAATTAGATAATGTTTTAATAACTAATAAATAATAAATAATTTTGTCCCAATTGATATAATTTATTAAATTATTTCCCAATTAATATTTATTAGTTGAATTATTTATAAATAAATAAACCGGATTTTACTTAAATATTATTTGTAAAATAAAAATGTTTATAAATGATTAAAATAACTACTTATTTATGATTATAAAATACTAAACTAATTAAATGCCCCATATTTTTGTATCTATTTTTCAGAGATGAAGTGAAGGCATTTAAAGCACTGTAGCATATAGTGCATGTAAATGACATGGCTGAGCTCTTTGATTAAGAATTACCCAAGCTTAAACTATTCTTTTACTAGTTTGATAGACTCCTAAGTATCTTAATGCCCTAAGTTCATTCCCACTTCAAAGATGAGTATGTCAATGCCAGTTATTACTGCTCAGCTTGGTTTATTACTATTTTCACTCAATCTATGCAAAACTAAGAAGGAGATGAAATATCTGAGAAACTTTTGCAACTATGGGACTACTTCTTGACTGTAATATTTTAATGTAATTTCTAAATTTTATAGTGTGGATGGAAAGCTATCTTCAAGATGGGACTGTTTGTGATTAAAGAAAACGATCTAGAGCTTTAGAGAATGAATTTTGAGTAAATTCTTAATTTAATAACTGAAAGACCAAAGCAATTGCTCTCTGAAAACGTGAAGATTGAAATTAATGAGCCAATTTTATACAAATAACTCAGTGACAAACTTTAAATGCATAACTTAAGCTTTATGCTCATGAATTTAGAGTAGGAATTTAAATCATCACTGGAAGCTTCAAATTTACCTAAAAAAGATAACAGTAACTAAATTCAGGCATCTCCTCCCAGAAAATCATCTTTCTTAGGTAAAAAGTAGAACTCCATTAGAGAGGAAGAGAAGATTTAGGAGATTTGAAGGAATTTTTATTGATTTATTTCAATTTAAGCAAATTCTAAATTCATTTACACAAATAATCAATAAAATTTCAAATAGTTATTCTAATAAAAACACAATTAATAATTCACTTTTTAATTGAACCATATCGACCACTTTTTATTAATGAACTAGAATGGCTTTATAACTGCATTGAAGGTACTCTTTAATGATGAAAGGCTTTCTTTGGATTAGTTGTTGGAGTTGGTTGTTTATTCAGACTTGAGTTGATGTTTTTGCTATAACAAAAATAATTAATTAACTTTTTGAATTAAGATTAAATTTTCTAATATTGTCTGAAAAGAATGTTTTTGGAAAAATATTAAGATAATAGAAAATGAAATGTTTACAAAAATAGTTATTTAATAATGCTCTTAATAAAATATTAAAAATTAAAAAAAAATTAATTTGCCAAGAAGATGAATGAGATTTTTTTAAATTTAAACTATAATGTGATCATAATTATTTTATATAGATTATATTGAATCTAATTTTTAAATAATCCCAATTTATCCCATATATGAATATTGATAGCTTTCTAATTATTTTAGCAATATTATACTTTATGGAAAATTAGAACTTGGATGAGAAGGAATAGCTTTATCAAATCTTGTAGCTTAATTTTGCGGTTTATCAGTAACAAACTTCATTTTAAAACTAATCTCTGAACAACTATTAATCAAGCTGTTTGTCCTAGTTCTGAACTAAAACTGGCCTCCCTTATTTTAGCAAATACCTATCATACTCTCATTTTAAGCTTAGTTTCTGTTTGTAACATGATTCATTTAATTAGGTTTGATAGTTGCACTAAATTTATGTCTTTACTCTTTGAATTAATTTTAGTAAGCTTCTAAACTTTAGAAATTAATTTCCTTAATCCTCAATTTTTCACCACTTCCTAAAGTCATCTCTGTCTCATTTTCATCTAAAGGGGATGGACAACTATCATTTCTAAGCAATTATTTTGGTTAATTTCCTGAATTTGAAATAGAAGGCATTACATTAGGAGAACTTGGACTTTTAAGAAGTTTGCTTTCATTAAGGGATAGTGGATTCTTTTAATACGAATCAAATTATATTGAATCTTATCGTGTAACTTTAGGTTGTTCGTGAACTTATATTATTTTTTACACTGCTCCTTTTTAAAATCCAGTTTTCTATGGTCTAGGCAACGGGATGCTAGCTTATTTTTACCTTGTAATATCTCTCAACTGTTTCTGCATTTAGTGATTTCTGAAAGTATTCAAAGTTTCAATAGTATTTTGGCTTTCTCTAAATAGATTTTCAGTAGATAAGTGCTGTCTAGTGTGACTTATAGTTGGCTAAACCTCTATATTTGTGTCTTCTTGGTCTAGTATGTTGACTAAGCAATCATCATCTTCATTTATTGTTTTATCTTCCATGATTTTAGATTTGTGCTTCTTCAAAGTTTACTCATGAATTTCTTTTGCTTTTCTTCTATCTTAAGATGAGATATAGGAGTTGAACTTCTAATAAGTTGATTATTAGGCTTAATGATGATTTGATTATAGTTTGTACTAATTGTAAAGTTCTCTATTTTAATCATCACCTGATGATTAGCTTAAATTTTCAAGACTGTCTTAATAAACATAATTATTGTTTTGAGGAGGTTGATTGCTATTAAAATTTAAAGCCTTTGTAAGTTCACTGTCAGTACTTTATCTCGATGTATAGAAATGTTTAGCTTTTTATGGATTTTCAAACCCTAACATTATTTAACTCTATTAAAGATTATAAATGTCGTTAGTTATATTTGATTAAGTATTTGGATTCTTTTGCCTACAGTCTATTGTAGTATGTACAGAGTCTTTGTACAGATCTTCATTCACTTCTTTAATTGAAGCATCTCTACTTTGTCTTAAGTTCATGAAATTCATTGATGCAGCTAAGTTATTGTTTGATGTTCTGTTACTAACTTGAACTGAATTTATTCTGGTTCGCTTAATCTACTTTGGACTTTAGTTTTAAATTTTCTTTTTGCTATTTTATCTTTGAGACTTCTAGCCTTTGCAGCTTTAGATAGGCAATAGCGAAAAAGAAAGCCCATTTAATGCAGAAATATTTTCTTGGCTTAGTAAGTTCAAATCTAAGGATCTTAGAGGCGAGATCATTCTTTTTGAATGATTAAGTCTATTGCTTGCTTAATTTGTAAATAGATCTGCCATTGAATTAGTGAGAACATTATTTGTATGTATTGCGCTTTCATGAAGAGATGAAGATAACAAATGATTTGGTGTGGCACCTCTTAAATTTCCAGTGAAATTTTGTAACTTCTCTTGTAGCTTAGAAATTTCTCTATTCAAAGTAAAGATTGTTTGATCCTTCTCTAACAAGTCTTAGAGAAGTTGATTATTCTTGTCGATTTTATCTTCATAAATGTTCATTCTTTTCTTTCTCTCTACATTTAGCTTGTCTTTAAGCTGGTTAATTTCCTGTGTAGTTTTGCTCTTTATATCTCTAATTTCAATTTCAAGCTTTTTAAGCTAACATCTAAATAGTGAGATTTACCTTCTTAATTTGTTTTTCTCTTCATCTTCGTCTTCTGTGAGATCTACAGGTTGACTTTTGTTTCCAAATATATTCTCTTTATTGAATATTGAATTAATTTTATTTCTTGATTTAACACCAAAAGTATTCAATGCCTTCTTTTGTAAACTGGGATTGTTTGTTCTCTTGCTGACATTAAATTGCTTTTCAAATGATTCTATTAACTTTTCATATTCTTCGAGTTGCTTCTTACTTTAATCTTACTCTTCTTTTACTTTTTTCTCATTTTACTTCATTTTAATTTTTAAACTTGAGTTCTCATCCTCAGTTTTCCTATTCTTATCTTCGAGTTGTTCCAGTTCTCTTTCAAGGTAGTTTATCTTGGATTTTTAGTTCTTTTGTTCATCTAAATTTATTTGCAGTTCTTTCTGAAGCTTAATGATTTATTCATTCATGTCTTAGTCAACACAAAGTCTCTCATTAAGTTTCTGGTTAACTTATCTATCGATATCTGCCATGATAGCATCAATATCATATTAATACTTTCTGTTTAATTCATCTGATTCTTTAATTAGTTTAACCTGCATTTCATTTAACTCTTGCTGATGCTTTTATTGCAATTTGAAAAACTCTTAATTATTAGACTCTAATTATCCATTAAGTAGTTGATTTTGATTTTGAGCATCTAGGAGTTTAAATTGCAGCTATTAATTTTCTTTTTGAAGCTGGTATTCTGATTCCCTGTTTTAATCTCTGATTTTCTGCATGTAAATTTGGTGGTCTTGCTTGATTTCCCTAATTATTGATGCTACTTTAGGGTGATCTTCATTGATATCGATTTCAAAGCTCTTTTCTCTCTGATTCTCCTAATTCTAAAGAGCATGCATGATGTTTTCATTAACTTTCTTAAGATTAACTTCTTTCTCTTTGCTCTCTTACAGGTGCATTTGTAGTAACTCTAGTTATTAAACCAGCAGGGCTTTATCCTTATTAAATTCAGCTGTTTTTGCTCTGAATTCTTTACGCATTTGAGAAAGTTCGTCTTCTTGCTTTAATCTCTCTGTTTACAGGTTAAGTGTTGCTGTAAGAATCGAGGGATTGAAAGTAAGTGAAGAAGAGAGCAATGAGTTGTTCATAACAGAAGAATTTTAGTTAATAAGGTTTTAGTTTAGAATAGAACTGCTCAAGTTCAGTTTTGGGACTGGGTGATGATTAGTTTGCTAGGAATTCATATTAAAATATTCAAGAAACTTATTTAGAAATTTACTTGTTATTTTTTGAATTTAAATCAACAGTATGAGTTGCAATAAGTTTAATACATAAATTAAATCATTTTTGCTCATAAATGTGCTTATAATTGGGATCTTTCATTTCTGTAAACTGATCAACTAGTGCATATTGCAACTCTTTAATTATACAGCTGCTATGTATAATGGAATTAAATGAATCAAAGTCAAAGACAAAGGGGTTTCTCACATTCTTCGGTCTAATATTCTTATTCTTGTACATCTCCATAATCTTATTCATTTCAATTGCAAGCTCGCTGCTAGATGAAAAATTGTCTTAAATCCTAATTAAATCCAAAACGCTTAATATTCCGTCCTTATCAAAATCCAATATTTCAAAGGCAATTTTGTTTAATTACAATACTTTCTCCAATTCTTATTGACATTTCTGATATAAAATAATACATCCTCTTTTCAATAAGTATATAATTATAGTAATTTAGACTATTCTATCTTAAAATCATATGCTCGTAATCATCATCTTACTTCTTTGGCCAGAACAATTTGAACTTCTACAACCATGTTAGTAATGATATTCTTTTCTTCTCTGCTCCATTAGATAAATATTTATAAATCATTTCCCCGAAATAGTCATTCTACAATCCAAATAATTCATGCATGTTTTTCATCATAGAATCCTTGCTAATATACTACCTACCCTCTATTGACTAAACATTCATAGATATGTTAACTTTAAATCTATGCTCACCCACCCTGTTGAAATACTCTACTAAGTAATCTTCATAAAATTATTCATTGATCTACTGTCTTAAACTCACGAACGATTCATCGAAGGTATTCAATATATTTATACTTTGCTACACATTTATTTATTCCTGTAACTTTTCAATGATGCTGTTTCCTGTGAGCACTTAGATTAAGTGGAGAGCGATAAGAGGAATTCCGTGTTTAAAGTTGATTTCTTTTTGGAATTCATCGAAATGAATGTATATTAAGTCCTATGTTTAATAGATGTCTTGAACCTTCTAAACTAACTAGCCTAAACTATTTTTTCTTTATCTTTCTTTAGGTTCTACTAAATTTTGATCTTGTGATGAATTTTATGTAGGTTATTAATCGTATTTATGCTTTTTAAATATGGATTTTTCTTGGACTTAAGTAAATTAAAACAAACTATCTTTTTATTTTTTTACAGGGCAAGGACTGTTTTCCATTATTTTGTCAGACAACCTTTTGTCTTTATTACTTAACGATTGAAAATTCCTTTGTTTAGCTCCCCTTGGTGTAGTAAATACACTTAAAAAGTCTTTATGAATTCCATTCAGAGTTTGTCTCTCCTCTAAAAACTTATTCAAATTCATGATCTTAAATTTATTTGAGAGCTGTAAAGTTTGTTCAAATTTCGAGTTTGCTAAAGGTTGAAACATTTTCTTAAATTTAATTCTTTCGGAAATATCTTTTACATCTTGCTGAATTGCGATAGAAAACACGTCATTATTTGTCTGTTTTAATATATTAAACATGTCATACTCACAAATTTATCCATCGTTGTTGCAATCAAATAAGTGAAATGCAAATTCTTTTATACTTCTAATCTATTCTTCTTAACTGCAGTTAGGTTTAAGAATCAGTTGTTCAGTTTTGTTTAGAAATTGCTCAAAACTCAAGTCCTTTTTAAAATCAAAGTATTTCAAGATTTTCTCAACAATTTTGGCACTATAGAACTAAAGTAAGTGGTTTTTAAATTTCTTCCTTGAAAGCCTTACTAATATTTGTTCGATATCTGTCTATTATAAACCGTCTTAGTTTTG
Source organism: Oxytricha trifallax (assembly GCA_000711775.1). NCBI lineage: Eukaryota > Ciliophora > Spirotrichea > Sporadotrichida > Oxytrichidae > Oxytricha > Oxytricha trifallax. Next base: position 140,315 of record ARYC01000409.1, on the reverse strand, counting down.
TAAAGTTAAATTTCTAAAGTATTCCTAGAGAGCTCCATGATAATGTCCAGTTTAATCTTTTTATGGGAAGATGCCAAGTGACTTTACCAAATTTATTGTTTTTTGTTCAAGTGTTTCAGTATTAGCAGAGTATATTTTAGACAAGGCATTTTTCTGATACATTTTGGACTTTTACTATCTGCTATCTGAATGATCCATGTTTTATCTTTGCATTTTGCTATTTGAAATGATTGATTACTTGAACTTTTAAGGTTGTCTCTTTTGAGAAAGAAATAAACTACGCTGATCTTAAGAGGACTCGATAGTCTTAATCATGCTGGTGTTTAAGCTGAAATTTGCAATTGAATTTCGCATTGTTGTATTTACTTTTGTTTATGGATTAGATTCCTTTTTACTTTTTTGAATTAAAGGACTGTTAAATACTGTAGAATTATCAACTGAAATATCTAATTGACTCATCTTTAGAGTTTGCTGCTTTAATTACAAGTTTGGTAAGTTTGATTGAAGTTTTCTTCTCTTCGCTAGATTATAATTTATATGATCGCTATATTCAAGATCTTAATTTAATGATTAATTATTTTATTTCGAGGCTTAAGTTTTGATGTTCATTACGTGATCATATTCATAATCTATGCTTTATATTAATCATTTCTATCTTTCTTTTTGATGTGCAGAGAATATTTTGTATTAATCATCAAGTAGTTCAACTGGGGACTTTATGTGAGTTACTTTAGGTTATTTTACTTATTATGATAGCTATTGTAGATCTTCTTCATTCGTTAATTTCTCTAAATAATATTGCACTCTCTATTTCATAGGGACCTTTTTACCTGCTTCATAAGGGATATATCTCTGACTTCTTTCCTGTAAGTTATATTTTTTGCTAAGTTCTTTATTGTTATCATGAATAAACTTGAAGTAATAATTTTCACCAACTTATCTGCTAATTCCCCTAGATTAAAGAGTCAAGCTTCCACCAGGTCCTAAAGTTTCCATTCTCTTTTGGCTTTATAGATTTCTATTTTTATTATTAATTGGAGAAAAACAGTCTAGAGAGTGGATTGTTGACTTAGCACTTTGATTGTAAGACTACAGTCTTGATTTCCTTAACTTATGATTATCGTAAGCCTATGCTTTCTAGATAAATAGTTGCTACATCTCAGGACTCTTCTCTATTTTATTCAGAAATTCCAAAACTTATTTCTCATTTTTTGTAGTATTGCTCATTCTTTGAATATATTTTAATTATATTTTGCTCGAATATATTTATAGAGAAAATGTGAATTTAATTAAGATAAGACTTGCTAGGTGTGCAAATTAGACTTGTAAGAAAAATTATTGTAATAACGTTTTAATAATTAGTGGGTACATGGTTCAATGCTACGATTCTTGTTGTACAACTTAGTTTCATCCTATCTGTGGTAAGAATGAACATTAGTACTTTGAATTTCTGGAATATGGGTTATAAGTATGTGCGGCGTTTTTCTGCAAATTCCACTCAGCACCGTTTATTCAAATTAAAATTGATAACTGGAAGCCAAGACAGAGCAATAAGGACTTGTGATTTAGGTCAATATAGTAATTTAGTTTAGATAACAATTGTATAATTAATTTAATTAATAAAAATGAAATAAAACTTTGTTTTACCATAAAATATTGGAAAACGGAATATTATTTGCAAATAATTATTTATCTTTTTAAAAAATTAGTATTTAATATAAGTTAATGATGCTTTCAATAACTTCTAATAAATTTATAATTTTTTATTTCTAAATTATTGAAAATTTATTGAAAAAATTTAAACTATCATTATTCAAATTTAAATAATATTATAGTAAAAAACTAATAATTCTTTGAAATATCTTTTGAATCCCTACTTAAGCAATACTAGACCATAAAGTAGCATCAGACCGAGTTTAATGATAAAGCAGGAACAATCAGTTTAATCTCGTAACATGTTCAAAAACATTACATAGGTTACTTCTCCTTTAAGGAACAGTACTCCAAAATTAACTATTGACAGTTTTGGTTCAAAGTATACCACTGATTTGAAAAACTAAGGATATAAAACTACTGTAAATAATCACACTTAATCATCAAAGAATTAGAATGCTCCAAATGATCAGGTTTAATTATTAAATAAATATATATTTAGGCTCCATCATTCAACAATACTTTGATAAATTCAAGATTGCATTCAGTGCAATAAAGTCCTTAAAATAAAAATCTCCTGAACCGAGATAACTTCACAAACACTTTCAACAACCTAAATTAAGCAAAAAGCAAAATGCTGCAAACTCTCTAAACCTAGAAAATCAATGATAATGATACACCAAAATTGACAAATACTCTCATTGATTAAAAAGCTGTGACTCTAAACTATAAAACTCATGTTAGTTAAGCCAAAAAGCTTAATAAAAACGATTTAAGAAAGTAGATTGAAAATGAGGCATTTCACTAAGAATATGTGAGGTATTCCATGCAAAATTTAAAAGATGATAATAGCAGCAGCAGGCATTTCACATCTACTCAATTAGACTTTAGTGAAAAATAAACCAACATTAATCATAGATATGAAGCTGTTGGATTTGGTGCTACTTCGTAGTACAATAATCATAGGCATAGCAATTCAATGAAGAATTTTGATATGTGGACTGGCTAGTAGATATAAAAACACATCCAGGAAATAACAATAAATGTTATGAAAGAGGAGAATGAGCATCACTCTTTTGTTGATTCACTAAATCACTTCAAAGACCAATAAAAGTCTCTCGACTCGAACTTTGGTAATAATATTTTTAATTTACAATTTTCTTATAGATATAATTAAGCAAGCCTTTTTGAAATTCTCAAGCAACACTATTGGAATAAAAGTGAGAGACAAAATGTACGATGTGTACAGTCGAGTCTGCACGTTATACACCGAATATGTGAAGGAAAAGAAGTCAAATAGAAATGAAAAGAATAAGAGTGAAGAAGCCAGGGAAATGCTTGACTAAGTGGGTGAATTGGTCAGAATACTAATTAGATTATTCATCACTGAGAATAAGATACACATAGCTTAAATGCTTGAGAAATTATTCAAAATGTTTGTGGGGTTCTTTGATGCCATGTAAGACTTAATGTTCTCTTTAATAATTAAACTAGGTATGAGATAAACCTAAATAATAATTTAAATATAGATTATTTTATATTACAATTTTATAAGAATCTAAAATAGCTGATATTAAATTCTAATTAAGCACTTAGTATTAAGAAGATAGAAAGAAACAAGATAAATTTATAAAAACCTTAGAAAATGAGATTACTCTTCTAAGAAAATTTAAGTAACATGATTAATAAGCTTCAAGAAAGAATAAAAATGTAAATTATTATAACAAAAATAATAAATTATAAATATAGGAAGTTCTAGTGGACAACTTAAAAGACATATAAGAAGAAATAGAATTTATTTAGTAAAATGCAGCAATAAAGAACATTTATGAGGAGATTGAGTTAAACACTAAAAAGTTAGAAAAGTTTCTGGGTACAGTTGGAGATACTACGGAGAAGTAGATCGTTAATTTGAAGGAAATGAGGAATATCATTAACTATGATAAGATTATTGTAAGTTACATGAACTATCACAAAAGTTACTATTATAACTATTTTTATTAGAAAAGAGAATTTAGAAAGTAAGTATCAGTTGGAATTTAAACTGAAAGTTTTGGGACCACGAGATAGGAATTGTTGTTATAAGCTCAGAGAGATATTGTTGGTTTAGATTCTAAGATATCATTTTTTATTTAAATTACTTTTTTAATGAGGGTATAAACATTTGAAAGAGATAGTTCGTAAATGAGTAAGTTGAATATCCAAATAATATAACAATATAAATAATTTGATAGAATCGATCGTTAATATAATGCTATCAAGATTTTTGCTGCTTTTCGACCACGCAGAGTACAGACAGTTTTACAACTAAGAGAAACAAGACTTTTACAAGAAAGCCATCCCAATTATTATTTATTAATTAACTTATATATCGATATTAAATTATATTGCTTCTCTCCTTTTGTCACTGTCTTTGATTCTAGAAATATTATACAGGATGTAGAAATATGGAGACATGGAAATCCATACATCAATTATAAATTGGGGTGTCTCCCTCCTTTTCCTATTAATGACAATCATTATTAGGAAAACTATATATATTTCATGGCTTGTATGTCCAATTTTGACTATGTTCACTACTATTATTAATATATTTTGCTTTTGTTGATTATTAGCAGGATTCTGGAGAAACTTACACACAATACACATAAGCATTACTAAAAATGTTAATTACAAGTTTTATAGACTTATTGTAGCTTTATATTATTCTTTAAGTTAATAGTTTTCAACGAATAATGGTGCATTTCTACTCTAGTTTTTAATTAATATAGTAGTATTCTTTGTAAGAATAGGATATGACTATTTGGGCGAAGAAAATATTAGTAATTTAGAGCTTCTACTGTGTTTTCATTTATTATAAGAAATTAGAGCTAAATAAGCTTTCTTGGGAAAAGAATAATCAGATAAAGCAATTTTTATAATCATTTAAGATGATCCTAACAATGAAATCTTGAAATAACTCATTAAATAAAGAATAATTGAAGAACTAAGCATCTTACTTAAATAAACAGGTTCCAAAACTTTTGAGCTTCCTTCAAGGGCAAATAATTAATATTAAAATAATTTTTAATAATTTATAATTAAATTATTATTTATTTGACTATGTTTGCATATTACTACTTTGCTTTAATAAGTTTAATTCTGGAGTCATCTTTTTCACGTAAGCATTAATATATTTAATATAGCTTTTACATCCACGTTCTTCCTGTTAATATTTCCTTCCAAGTTTTCACTCCATGCGTTGTAGTATTCTACTTATTGATATCTTAAGAAAAGTATGAGGTAGCTATTTAGAGAGTATAATATTTTCATTTACGGCCTTATAGCATATATAACCGAAATTAGAGCATGTTATACTCAATTAAAGCTGTTACTAAATGGCTGAAGATATTTGAAACTTTTCCAGAGGGAATAGCCTTAATAAGAAACAATTACATAGTTTATGCGAATTAATCTTTGAGATACCTCCTTGAACTACAAAATGATGTTAAGCCTAATGATGATCATATAATTATATGTATAGCTTGAAAAGGCAGTTAATTGAAACTAAGATTATTCCCTATACTAACAAGAAAGAATAAAGGGAAATTATAATTTAAGCATCATCTACTAGTGTTTGGCAGTTCTTATCTAAGAATGAAAGAGGTGCAACTTTTGAATACAAATGTAATTATTTACTCCTTCCAGAAAATTTCATCAAGGGCAAATATGTATGATGAAAGACATAGTATAGAGAGCAGGTACATTACTTTAAATTAAGTAAATGTAAACCTGTCTGGCGGGAGAGATAAGATTTTTGTTATTAGAGACGTTTCGCACATGATTTACATTGAGTAAATCATGGAAGTAAAATAGGAGATGTCTAAGTTTACAGATAACTTGATGAAGCAAATTTAAGGATATGCATAGTTTGCATCAAACAGCATGCAGAGACTCGACACACATGTTGATTTTTAAGGAAAGCCTATTGCAGAGGAATCCTATAGTGAAATTAATAAGATGCTCTATAGAATCAAAGATTTTGAAAGTGTGTACAACATTTCAGAAAATAAGTTCAGATAAATTGAAGAAGACTTTAGTATTAAGCGATCAATAGAGGAAGTGATAGATATAGCAAGGAGTGAAATATAAAAGAAAAACATTGATCTATAAGTAAACAACGGAAATGATATACCTAACTTAGCTAAGAACGATGTCACAAAGTTTAAGCAGGTTGTCTTGAATCTGATATTATTTTTGCTTTAGGGAACCTATAAATCAGTCATGAAAATCAACACTTCTATACAGGTGATAAACAATTGCTAAAATTTAAAAATTGAAATTGAAAATTCAAAGTCTGACTAGATCAAAATTAATAATAAAACTTTGAAGTACCTTTTGCTCAATGAGTTTAGATCCTTAATAGAATCGAAAGTAGATATTAATTTGAAAATTGCCAAAATAATTTCATCTTAGCTAAACTGGACCATAGACATATAATCCTCTAAATCACTTAAAATTACACTTTTACTCCCAATAAGCTCCAAACATGAAACTTACAATCCACAAGAGAGAAATGAAAAATTTGAAGAAAGCAAATTTTAGACTGGCTCTAATTTCCTTACTCGTTAATCCGACCCACCTAGAGCAGGCATTAGATCGAATAAATTGTCTCAAGATAATTCGAATGTTGGCAAGAATCAATTTAGCTAAGTGCAGGAGGATGACAACGAAAGTCACTATAGCTCTCATGACAAGAGAGCAGCTTCTGAAACTTACCCACTAAGACAAAAGAGTACATGCTGCAGCGAGATTCTACTTGTGAGTCTCTCTGATCTTATCGGTCTATTTGAAAACTAAGTTGGGTTTAAATGCGATGAAGCTTTCTTGGAGGAGTCTGCTTTGAAACTTCTCAAGTAGCAATTCAAGAAAAACTAATGTTCCTGCAATTTCTATTAGTATATTATGATTGATCTTGATGACCCAACTATCATGCTTCCTAGATTCATTTAGAGTGTGAACTCTATATTGGCTGATCATAAAGTTAGCATACCAGTAGTAGGATTTTCAAGCAAAGATTCTGAGAAAATCAAGCAATAATGTAACAGCTTAAGAGTTGAATACATAAAAAAGCCGGTCACTCCATAATCTATTAGACACTTAATAAGATGAAAAATATCAAGTATATTTTTACGTTTTACACATATATGAAATTAACTTTCTTCTTTAAATATTTGAACACTATTTAAGTTAACATTATTAAGATCAATTAGTAAATCTAATTTAAAGTTGGTTTAGACGCTAAGGAATTATTATTGTAGGAATACATTTGAATTTGGGAAATTAATTATAATTAAAATAAATATAAATCAAAATCTTGGCAGTTAAAGTTGGCCAATTTAAACGATCTTGGGCTCGTTTGATAGAGAATTCAAAATTAGCTGGACTTTATTATTGGCGGTACTATTTTATCTCCTCCCTGGAGCGAGATAACTTGAGTTTAATGTGAGGGTATAATTTAATGAATTTAGATGAGTTTAATTAAAGTGGAGTTATCTCGCTCCAGGGATGAGATAAAATAGTACCGCCAATAATAAAGTCCAGCTAATTTTGAATTCTCTATCGAATGAGCATAAGATCATCCAATTTTGCCAACTTTAACTGCCACTATTTTGAATTATTGTAAATTAATTTAAATTTAATTTCCCAAATTCAAATGTATTCCTACAATATCTACTGCTTCCCTAGTCAATGGTGGCATCCTTTACAAGTAAATACTTGAATTTTAAATAAAATTTTAGTTATTGGAAACTTAAAGCAAAACCTATGTCCGAGGATTACTTTGTAGATTAATTTGTGAATTTAATCACATCAAAGTTAAACTCTGAGATTTATGCAACTGAAAGCAAAACTTATCTTAACTTTGCCCAGTATATAGTCAAGAAATATTTATTAAATTACAAATAAGGTTATATTTTTTTAAATATTTGCATTCACTAAAAGGTAAATTATTGCACTTTTAAGAGAGTATATATAGATCCTCATTAGGCAGTGATTGAATTGGCAAATATGATCAAGACTTCTAAGTAATTGAATGAAAATCTGAAGGAAGAATAACTTTATTACTATCCAAGCAAAGCATTGTGCTAAGTTTATATGTATTTAACTAACACTCTGTATTGCACAAGAAGATGCTTTAATGATGATAAACATTTCATAGAAAGATCAGCATATTAAATTATTTGTACTGCTCCTGAGACCCAAAATTATAATTAAACTCTGACTTCTTTTATGTTTTAATGTTAGCAATACTTACTGCTTTTATTTGGAGATCTGTTTAGCAAGCAAAACAATCAGTTCGAAGAAACAAACATTGAAAAATTGATGAAATTCATGAAGCAGTACTTCATAGAAATGCCAGCTGACAATAATGAGGGATACAATCACTAGAAGCTTTTATTGTAGAAAATAAAACATAGGGTTGTTAGAAAATTCTTTGGGTACCTACTGATTCTGTCAGAATCTGATAATACTAGACCTCTAAATCTATTTGATCATTTTGAGTTAGTGAAAACTTTGCACACAGACAAGCAGGATATATCATAATATTTGTAAAAGTAAAGTTTTAGGGACTTCAAGCAACAACATGAATAATTGAGAAAGATTAAAATTGAGGAACATACTTAATAGGTGTTATGCTATCTTCATTTATATGATAAAGATTTTCAAAAGAATTTTCACTAAAGATAAACGAAACTAGTTTAATCTTCATTTTAATTTTGTCAATAGTATTTAAAACCTGTGTTCCTTTAACTTTTTGTTATTATTTAAGCTTAAGTATGAAATATTTATCCAATTATTTAGCTAACTAAAGATTCAAGGAAAAAGACGACTACTTTGGAGCTTCCGAGATAGATTAGATTATTAGAGGTAACTATTAAGACATAGTTACAAAGCATGATATTAAGATTGTAGCTTAGTATTTCAGGCTAAAATTTGGAGATACTATGAATATCATTCAATTTGACAGTGAATATGATAGAGCTGTAGAATTGATTTCTTATCGCAGTTACAATGCTTATTTGTGTCTCAATGCTATGAATATGTCACTCTATAGTTTCACAAAGAATCAGATTAATAGTTTCAGCAGAGAGTTTATGAAAGCCAAATCTGAGTATGATCATATCCTTGACAATAAGAGAGTTAAAGGTAACTAGTATGAGGCCATTAATTATTAACTCTACACAAGAATCATGTATGATGTTAATCCCACACTTTCTGATGAAGATATTGCTAAGGCTTTTGGAAGCTCTATTGGAATGCTTTTATTTTTTCATATATTAAAATGGCTGTTGTCAAAGAATAATTTCAGCTGGAAAACGAATCTGATGAGCAATATAATGAAAGAAAAGAATAATAAGATATCTTTCTTATGAGAAAATACTTAGAAGTAACTATGGAACATGGTTTAATGACTAACAATCTGTTAGAGCTTAATAAGCACCAAGATAAGAAGTAGATGTTTGGTACTAAAAATATTAAAGTATCCAAAATTAGGAGAAAGTGATTTTGTATAATTTACGTTATTTATTGATTCAAAATATGTCTTAAAGCTTTTATTTAAATGTAAAATATTGGTGTGTAATTAATGTAATTAAATAATTTGATGGATTTGATAGGAGACTTAACCATAACGGAGGAGAGCTAAGTGAGTGCACTTCAATCTCAATAATCTCAGTCTTTCTCTTAAAAAGCATTAAAGTAATATCAACAACAACAGAAGAAAGATAACCCCAAACTTAAAAAGCTAAATCAACCATTCTCATTTGACATAATTCGATCAAAAGACATAATCATGCCTGGTACAAAAATGTCTATGTTTAACTACTATTATGTTCTCCCAAGATGTGCAATATGTCACTAGATAGGCTATTCACCTACTGCTAAATTCAAAAGATATTAAAGAAAAGAGCATGGTAGTAAACTGGAATAGAAAATTATGCATGCTAATGAATTAGGATACTTATTATTCGATTGCTAAGATTGTGGATTGATGGTGCATCCTTAGTGTTTTGGCAATATATTCGTATTCTCTTAGATACTTTATAGTTGTGGTGTTAATGGGATGGAAGAAAAACTGGATATTGAGAAATTAAAATGGAAATGCCCTGATTGTCAAGTTAAGAAAGAGGACCATGAAAATAAGAACTGCTCGATTTGCTACTAAAATTACCAGTCTCAAGAGGTTTTCAAAAATATGAAGACATAAGGTTAGAGAGCTCATTTATTCTGTGCAATGTGGAATGAAAAGACATCAGCATTGGATTTGTGCAAGTAAGATAAATATAAATAACTGACCACTTTATAGTTTCAATAATTTTCAGATAATCGTAAAAGATGAGCATATACTTAAACAAGAAGATAAGACTTGCTATTAAATTAATTAATATTATGAAGAATTTTCATTCAGTTTCTTTACATTTTGAGCAAAGGAAATTTTCGTCATCCACTGTAGTCTTTTCGCATGCTGGATGAAACCACTCTTGGCAGGCTTCACATTAAACATATTGTTGCAAGGGATTTGTAGGTAATTTGCATGAGCAGCTTGTTTCCCATTCTTTAAATTCTGGTTTGAAAGTTTTTTTATTCAAATCATAAGATGCTCTTGTGAAATAAGTGTCCTCCCCTACTTGTTCAAGTTGCTCATACTCCTCCAATGTTTTTACTGTACACTTTGCATTTATTGTCTGAACAAATGTTTTATCAAAGTGATTAGTTGGAAATATTTCAACATCTGAAATGGCATCAAACTACTTGTTTGATAACTTGATTTGTTTCTGATTCAAGTCTTTCTTATAATAGTACCATTACACTCTTAGTTTTCCAAAATCTTGATCTTTTGGATCAGTTGAAAGTACTTCCATAATTTTTCCGATTAAATCCCCATTTTCATTAAAAAATCTGCAGACATCCCCCACTTAAAATATCTGCTCTTGATATTAAAATTTCTTGAATTTTTTCTCTCGTCTCTCCTCTTTAGTCAATTGCTTTTCGACTCTCTTCTTTTAGGTTGGCTCTACTATAGGATCCTAAGAATCCTTCTTCGTTGGTTGTGATACAGGTTCCTGGGAATCCTTTTTTGTATCTTAGGATTTTTTACCCAAGATTGTCTTGGTTTTATTTTCTGGCTTGACCATTCAATTTAATTATATTGTTTTGAAATGAATTTTTTTAAAAATCATAATTGTTCATAATAAAGAGATAATTAGAAAATTTGAATATTCATCCTAATTTAAATAAGAGAATATTAATGTTTGTTGGCACTTTGAATAAAAGACGCATAAGATTTAATGATAAATTAATTTTATTTATAAAATTAATTAGATAATTGAACAAATGCAAACTTAAGCAGGCCAAATAAATGTATGTACAATAACGCATTGAATTTTCTCTCAGTTATAAATTATTTTCCTCAATTTTCTAATATTCATTCATAGATTATTCTTCCCATACTAAATAAAAGAACAGATTAGAGGACTCCAGAGGAAAATGAAACTCTTATTTCTCTAATCAGAAAAATAGAATTCTTTATGGAGAGAAAAATCAAAGAGAATGATTTGGTAGAAATATCTAACTGTCTCAAGCATGAATACCACAAGAAAGGAAATGTGGTGTTCGACTTTGGTAACATTTCAATAAATAAGTAACAATTGATATAGGTACCACAGGTGAAAAGTTTTATATTATATTGGCTGGATCTGTGAGTGTTTAAGTTCCAATAAAACGAAAAAAATAAGAGAAAGAACAAAATGACAAAGAAAAACAAGCTGCACCAATTTAGACTCAAGATTTAGGCAAATTAAATCCAAGCGTCTCTGAGGCTGATCGTAGTCACACCAGTTCTAGACAGAATTAAACATCAAGAGTCTCATTAGAAAGAACTACCCCAAATAGTCACGTTTTATATTTAGTTTAAATTAGTCCAAATTTCAAGAAAAAAGAATTTAATTTTAACACTAGACATCAAAGTGTGGCACATTCAGAAATTAGACACTTGACATCAAACAATAATGTTATTTCAAATCAATAGAGCAACACATTCTTAAACGTGGTGTCAAAGGAATCTTTAATCATAGCCAATAACTTAAGAGGTAGTGTCGAGCATGACATGAATGTGCAGAAAATTGGCTCAATTTTATTTATTTCTTTACATATATCTATTGCTCAGATCCTCAAAGTAGACAGGATTTCAACATTCAAAAGCATATCACTTCGTAAATAGAAGATGCGAAAATGATAAAATCTTAATACAGTAAAAATATTGGAATGGTATCTGGAGAAATGCTTAAATTTGCATAAAGCTAAGACATTTCTGAATAAATATCTGTTGATCAAAACAGCACGAGACAAGCTTACCATAATGATTCAGGTTCGCCTACACCAAGAAACAAGAAAGCTAAGAATCGTGTTGGCACAACACAAGGTGGAACTCCAAGGAGAAAAAATTCTTAAGGGGAAGATATTGATGATGAGGTAGTAATGACTGAGGTAGTATTTTTTAATAATAAGCTGTTTTTTTAATTAGTAGTCTAGTTTCATCAAGGTAAATCATTTGGAGAATTAGCTTTAATTACAAATAAACCAAGAGCAGCTCGAATTAAGTGTTTAACTGACTGCCATTTTGCAGTGATGTCTAAACACGAATATAATAGATGCCTTGCTAAAATTGAAAATAAAACTAGAGTAATGACTATTCAATTCTTATCTGAGATACCATTTATTAAAATTATTTAAATAAACAGGAATATTTACTATTAAAGCTAATTGATTCTTTACAACTTGGTCAACAACTCAGCTTGGAAAGATTCTTTCAAGTTTTAGTGTCATTAAATTCAAAAGAGGTGCTAAGCTTACTTTCATTAAATTTACTTGATCTTACAATTTTTTAATGTTTATCTTATTCAGAGAAGGAACCCCAAATGAGGATATCTATATCGTGAAGTCAGGAGAATTCAAGGGAACTAGAAACATTTTGATTCGAAATACTAATAATATTGAACCTGTGATGCAGTACCTAAGAGGCGAAAGAACAAACAAAAGTTTAAGAAGTTCTTTCAATTCTAACATGTAAAATCTTACTAAGAATAGCAACATAACAAACATTAACTAGAAGAAAGAATAGATTTAGCTCTTTCTATTTGGCAAAGGATAGTTATTTGGAGAGGAGAGATTTGTAAGAAATTAGAAAGTAGCTCCATATACCGCTACTTGCAGCAGTATTGAAGGTGAGGTTCTTAGAATTTCAAGTATTGAATTTATGAGGAAGTTTCATAATATTACAGATACCATGGACATTATTGAAAAGATTACTGCTTCAAAAGAAGAAAAAATGACTTAAAAGCAACTCGATGGCTTAATCACCATTCAGAAATTTCAAAGTAATTTGCTATAGAGATCTAAGCTTCAAACTTAAAACGACGGATAAAAAGATTTCAATTAAGAATAGAAGAATAAAACCATGGGTTAGACTTAAGACTATTCCTCTTACTTCCTGAAACAGTCTAATGAGAAGCGCGATGCTTTAAAGCAAATAGTTCAAGGCTATTAAGTTGTGAATACAGTTTAAAAACTTATAAGAGTGGAAGATCAAAATGAGTAAAATCTTACCTCTCTCTTTGTGAATTAAAGTATGAAAACTTCTTATGGAACTCATAGAAGATTCGCATCAAATATTGAACCATAAATAAATGAGCATGAAAGATTAAGCATTATAAGAAACATTTAAACAGCTTAAGCTGCCTCACCAAGCAATGTCATGAAGAGAGAAATTATCACTCCCAGTTTAAATCAAAATGGAAAAATTTCCACATTCCGTAGAAAAAAAGAAAACTTAAAAGGCACTAAAGTTTATTTAAGCTCTTAACTGGTTGATGCCATTTAATCTATGAATAAGGAAAAAAGTAGAGTGGAAAACGAAAGACAAGAAAGAAAAGACAACTTATAGAAAATTTTATAGAAATCAGTCGTTGATGAGAATTCAGTAGCTATTTATCATAATGATAATGATAGAACGAATAATGAATTTGATCTTGATTATTATAGCGAAGATGATGATGGATCTGAGCAAAATGAAAGACTTTCCACCTATAGGTCTGAAATAAGAACTGATAAATCAATAAATTACAAACTCGGTAACGCCCTTATGATGAAATCCTTAAATGGATTTAACAATTCAGTTGGAAATGTATCTCCAAAGTAAACTGAGATAGATGATAAAAGTTTATTTGGAGATTTTTACTCTCGCAAGGCTAGTAAGAAAACTTTAAAAAGTATCGTTTTAAATTAAAAAAATAAAAGACAGTCAATAAATATGCATTAAGAGGATATTGTTTCACTGCCAAACAGATAGTTTATAAATAGTGATGGCACTTAAATTAAAGTGCTATAAGCTCAGCATTAGGAGTTTAGCCCGCTCATTAAATACTTAGTGAATTAAAGGTAAAGTGAGACCAGGTAGAGTCTCCCCTCTAGATAAAATATTATCCCAAATGCATTTAGACCTTCATTTAAATAGGATAGTCCCATTAATAGAAGTATGCAATAAAGACCCAAGGTTTAGGATAAAACTGTTTTTATGCATGTAGCCGAGACACTTCAAAGAGGAAATATTTTAAATGTAAGCAGAAAAAGTAAGCATTATTATCATAATTAAAGTATGCTTCCAACTATTAGAAAGTTTTGAATTTTAATTATCACATAATTTCATTATTAATAATTAAATTAGTTACACTTTATAGTCTAAAATCGAAAAAATGATTCAATTAAGATTTTTTCTTAAACATTCAAACTTGGAAGGGAACTTTCCAAACATTTACTCTAAAATCTTGTCTAGCACTGGTGATAAGGAACACCTCCTCTTTTGATATATCATAGAACAATTGAATTTGTGAGATATTGTCTAATTAAGCATCTTCTATTCTGAGTAAATTAACAAGTGGTTTCATATCATGAGCAACAGTACCTTGATAAACTTCAACATTTTACCCATTAGCAAATGCCACAAACAAATAAGAAATATTCTTAGAAGTTTCTACGACACAACTTGAGGAGAGAGTCAAATCATCGAGAGTTGTGATTTATTACTATAGCATGAGTTTGGCTTGCTTGTAGTAGTCGTCTATTTGATAAATGATCATTTGCTAGTCTTTTGCTGTTGAAACACAATACTTAGAGAGTTAGTCAAAACAAACTGAGAGCACTTCCTTCTTTTAATGTGTTAAAGATATCACCTTTTCCAATCCTTTCATTACACCTTAGTTATATACAATCTAATATATTCTTGTGTCAGTTGTCTTAGCTGCCACTGCGAAATAATCAAGATCTTAACCTTGTGTCATATACTTATGCTTAATTTGGCTAGTGTTAATTGAACTAACTGGCTCAGTAAGACTGCCTGCGATATTCC
The DNA here is from genome assembly GCA_000711775.1 of Oxytricha trifallax. NCBI lineage: Eukaryota > Ciliophora > Spirotrichea > Sporadotrichida > Oxytrichidae > Oxytricha > Oxytricha trifallax. Next base: position 125,218 of record ARYC01000409.1, on the reverse strand, counting down.
AAAGTTTAACTGTGACATCTGATTCATCCCCACAAGAGACTATGAGATTAGGATTCTTTTTACTTAATCTGATTTGCCTTACTGGCATTTTATGAATGTTAACCATTTGCTTGATAAGAGGTGTGAACTTCAACTTATTATCAGCGAATGATAATTCCTGGAACACAACTGAGCAATGATCAAAGACTGCAATTGCTATAATCATTCTATAGATATTATAAAACAATTTAATTAAAATTACGAGAATTTCTTTGAGTCAGTCACTAATGAAGGTCCAACTGTGATAGATATTAAATTCTATCCAGCTTAAAGTTTTTGAGAAGCTTGAATATAGTCTTCCTCTTTATCAATGTTTCTAGTGATCACTGCTTTTATGACTGAATTCTGTATAATGAAAGCGTATAAACTTATTAAATATCAATCATACCTCTTCTGCAATGACCATTAAGATAGCTCCATCTTTGAAATTATAGTAATCAAAGTCTACAACAGCAGAGTTAAAGCCCTTAACCCCTGCGACATAAGCAGGATGTTCAGGGTTGCTGCCGCCCTTGCTTTTCTTCTTGCCTCCTTTACTCTGAGATTTAAGTTGCTTGAATGACACACCATCCTCTTTTGCTTTTTGTAAAGAAGATTCTTTAATCTCTTGCTTCTGTTGTTTATTTTAAGGATGTTCTTGTTTAGGAATAGACTCATTTGCTTCTTGTTTCTTGAAAAACCTTGGAAGCACCACCAAAGATATCAATTATAAATTAAATATATTACAACATTTCAATACTCTTAAACAAATTAAATTGAATGCAACGAAGAGTAAGATATAAACTATCATATTTAAATATTTCAATTATTAATCATGAATTTAAATATATTTGAGCATATCATATTCTTTACTTTGCTTATTTGCTATAAATGAGAATATTTTAATTAAATATGATATGATATAGGTAATAAGTTTTAATTAGGTGAACACTTAGAGTATTCATAAATTTCATCTTGAGGTGTTTGGTTTGTTGCCAGCAGGGTTAACTCTGATTTTTCTATCTCCAAAACTCTTACCATCACATTTGCAAGCTTTATCAGCATCATCCTTGCTATCGAATTCTACGAAAGCGGCACCCTTGAATCTTCCATCAGACTATAGCATTCTTACTCTGACTGGGTTTAATCTCTCTTTAGTGAAGATTTCGCTGATTTCTATTTAAAATATTGGGGGGAAGTTTTCTGTGCCAAAATAATTATAATATAGCATCCAATATCATTTCTACTTTGATAAAAATTTCTAATTTATTGAAACTCACATTGATTATCTGTCAAAAACAATTAGTTTAAAACTGTTTTAATATATAATAGACAAAGAATAAATATAACACTTGAAAATTATATATTTCTAAAAGTTGTTTAGTATATGGTTATTGTAATTAAAATTTTGATTAATAAGTTTCGTATATTTTTTTTGCAAAATAATATAAATTTGAATGTTGGGGCATGATGCCACTGAAGGGGGCAAAAACTTCCGTGGGGTGAAAGCTGCACGGGGGTAGGAAACTTCCTCCCAAAAATTTAATTACACATAATAAGATATCTTTTTCTTGAGTGTTAAAACCAAGATTGCCAACGAAGACTGTTTTTTCATCATTACCTGGACCTCCACGTGAAGGAGCAGCTTGAGATTAATCTCTTTATTAGTATGAATCAAATCTATTTTAACCGCCATAGCCTCCTTGAGGTTGATTTCTTCCATAGCCAGATTATTACTGACCATATCCGCCTCTGCCTCCATAGCCACCTTGGCCACCATAACCTCCTTGGTTTCCGTAACCACCTTGAGCTGGTGCAAAGTCAGCATCTTCCTTTAACATAAATATAATGAATCTAACTCTGGTAGTTCTTTTGCTCTTCCAACGTGGAAGTCAACTCTCTTTTCAGTTGCAAGATGATTAAAAACATCTTCAAATTTCTCAATTGAATCATCAGTTACATCGAAAACAACTCCCTTTAGATCTTTGAACATTCTCATACCTCTAATTCCGTTAACAATACTATCGGTTAAATGTCTCTTCAATATGCTCCAGACAAATGATACTGAGTTGAATGGATTATCGAATTTCATTTCAATTGTCACATAGTTCTCTTATCCAGTTAGGACACTTCTTGAACCTAGAACGTTTTTATAGTGACCTGATAAATAAGCAAGAGTTGCAGTTAAGGCTTTCTTGGCATCTCCTCCATATTTCTAAATCAAACCGTCTGCGGTATCGTCGAATAATGGTAGTACTTCGTCGTTAACTTAGTCAAGGTTCTTGATTACATCTCTAGATGAGGCCTTGATGACATCCTCTGGTTGTGGGACACCAATTTTCTGGAACTTGATACCAGCTTTCTATTCAATCATGTTAATCATATATTGATGCTTCTTTCCGTAGAAAGTAATGCAAGTACCAGTTCTACCTGCTCTAGCTGTTCTTCCAGCTCTATGGATGTAAGATTCAACATCATTGGGTGGTTCAACTTGGATAACCAAATCAACGTTTGGAATATCTAAACCTCTTGAGGCGACATCAGTGGCGACTAGTACGCTGAACTTGTTCTCCTTAAATCTCTTAAGAGTGACTTCTCTTTGGTTTTGAGCAATATCACCATGCATAACTTCAATATCTTGCTTGATTTTATCGGACAATAATAAAGAGTTGGCTTCAGCTTTAGTGGAGCAGAAAACGATAGTTTGTCCAAGACCTCCATAGCAAATAAGGATATCATTAAAATAAAATAAATCAGCTAATGCTGACATTCTGTTTTAATATGGGCAGTTGATTGATAAATGGTTAACAGTCTTTGAAGTCTTATTTTTCAAATTTTAGGCTAAATCTACCATTTAAAAGTCTGGTGCCATCTGTTCCTTAGCAACTTACTTAACCCAGAAAGGAATTGTTGCTGAGAATAAAAGTACTTGCATACCGTTTGGTCTTGCAGCTTTGATAGTTTGCATAATTCTTTCAACATCCTCCTTAAATCCTTGCTTTAACATTTGATCTGTCTCATCAAGAATAAGAGTTTTAAGATCTGTGAAGTCGAAATTTCTTCTCTCCATATGATCCATAACTCTACCAGTAGTACCTACGAAAATATCTACTCCCTTTCTTAGCTAGTAAGTCTAGTCATCGATTGAGACACCACCATAAACAGTCAGAACATTGTACTCACCCTCGAAATGTTTCAAGGCATTGAACTCCTTTGACACTTGTAAAGCCAACTCTCTGGTGGGAGCTAAAACCATTGCTTAAATCTTTCTAGTTCCGAATAACTTATTCTTTCTAAGATATTCAACAGTTGGTAGAGCAAAACCTAAAGTTTTACCTGACCCAGTTAGATCTCTAACGATTAAGTCCTTTCTGTTCCAGATGTGATTGAATGATGAATACTGTACTGGGAACAATCCTGAAATGCCTCTCTTTTTCAATAGCTCAACAGTTTTTGGAGTGATCTATGGGAAATTCTCATATAGACCTTCTTGGTCTACTGTACTAGCTAATTGATCGGCTGCTTGACTCATTCTTCTAGTTTTAACATGATCAACTTCCTTTTCCACAGCAATGGTTTTCTTGCTTGGTGACTTTTCCTTCTTAATGCTTTTCTTATCGTCTCTCTTCTCATCTCTCTTTTTGCTCTCTGATAATAATATATTTAATGAATGTGAATAATTACTTTTATCAGATTCTCTCTTTGGAGATGCTGAAGAGTCTCTGCGTGTACGCTTCTTAGCAATGGCTGATTTATCCTCTGAATTTTTTCTGTCTCTTGGCATTTATTTATTTGCACTTAATATTGTTTAAATATCAATATATCAAGTAAATAATTGGAATTGAATAATTTATTAATATGAAATAAACACCAGTTATACTATAAAATATATATAATATATGTTAATGAGGCTTAAAAAATACTAATCAACAATTTAAATAAAAATATAGTTTTTTTAGTTATAACAAATTATATTTATATTTCTTTATTCATTAAGGAATTGGTAAATTTCTTTTTTATGAATAATTATTAGTAACAAGTGTATTATAAAAATAAAATTTTTATGAAAAGATTCTTCATTTATATTTTCTTTTTAATTAATAGTATATATGTTTTATTATTTAATAATGATGACTAAATCATAACTTTTAACTATATTTTAATTTCCCTTACTTAGCTTGATTTACATTTCTAAAAATAAAATGTGATTAAGTGAAAATTGCTCTATTTATGTTTGACTTGATACTTTTTCATATTTTATTGAAACTTATATTACTAGATTTCTTGATTTTCTTAACACCTGCACTTTTAGGCCTTTTCCTTTGATCTTGTGTTAATGATGGTTTACCGATTTACATAGCATTCGCTCTTAACATTTTCATTCTTATTTCGTAACGCACATCATCCCTTTTTCTCTCAGATGGAATAACATAACTTGAAAGTTTGTATTGAGGGGCATTATTTGGGTTCCTATAGTATGTGTTTGAATAAATAAATGAATTGCTTACTTTTTGACAATTTCTTGTTTCTTGTATTGCTAATTATAGCTCGCTAAGTTTAGTTTACGGCCTTCTCTTGACTCATTAGGATGTTTAACATGATTATTAGATAAAAACTTGTCACTTTTCCATTGATCATTCATTTTCATGAACATCTTCAATCTATCGCATTTATTATTGACGATATAATCATGCTTCTTTTTCTCATGTAAATAGTATTGAGATGGTTCGAAATCTATGCTTGCATAATTGCTGCTCATATTTTACTGCTAAAGTTAATAAATTTCCTTTATTCTTTTTTGTATGTCATCACTTGATCTGTAGACACTAGCAGAGTTTAATCTCTTTTAAGGGGAATTTATAGTTTGCTTCTGAGAGGAAACTTTAGAGGAAGTCGGCCTTAGTTAATTATACTGGCTGTTATTATTCTATGGAACATATTAAAAAGTTTATCAGTTATTTTAGTATTCCCCACTTGAAGAAGGATGCATAAGTTTTACTGGTTTGTTTAATTTAGTGGTCTGCACAGCCTATTTTTTATTCTTATTTTGCAATAGAGTGATGTTTTTTGGCTTCAATTAAATGTGATTTTATTGAAGTATTTGCTGATTTTGTTGTTAGACTAATTATGCATAGTCTACTGGTAACTATTAATCAGAGGTTTAACTTGACTGTTAACCTTTTTATCGCAGAGCGTGATATTTCGACTGCAAATCAGTCAAGTAATGCTGATCATCTTCACTTGAGTCTCCCATAAGAAAATATTAGAATTAATTACAAAAGTTCTTCCAAATAAATTAATTTCAGATAATTTATAATTTTATAATAGCTAATTTACAACTAATTTAAAAATGATGATAAACAACTCATCAGTCACTCCATCCGCCTAATCTCAATCACGATAATAGCAACATATATAAAACAGTGGAGTAGACACTAATTTATTTGATGTTTCTTACTAAAAACAGTCCAAATACTCTAATTCAAATATATCTTCAAGCTAGAAAGTACATCAACATGTGAATGGGTTGAATCAAGCATAAAATAATAACATAGGGGGAGGTAGTATTAAAAACGAGAAGCTTTAATAGTTTTTGACTTCTTCATAATCTTTCACAAAGTAGCAAAATGAAAGCTAAGAAAACTAAAAGGAGGCGTAAATGTAACTTATGGAATTAAACAGGATAAGGTTTTAGAAGATTTTTCAATTGATTGGCCAGAGTAATAATGGAAAAATAACATACAATGATTTGCAGAAGTTTTGCAAGCAGACTAATATAATACCTGTAAGATATATTTAATGTGTATTCGTTTTATCTTTAGGATTTAACAAATGCCAGTGACTTGAAGAAAATCGTAGCTAATGCATTATAAGAAAGTGATAAACTTCAAATAAACACCAACTTTTAATTCGTTTATGAATAATTTGAAAACATCTTGCTGGTAATTATAACAGTACTCTTATTAATTTATTTATAGGAAATAGCCACTTAAACTCTTCATTTAGCTAAAAATAAAACCGAAAGAATAAAGATATTTCTACTGCATATTAAGAATCCTTGCAAAATGCACTATTAAATCCAGAATTTCATTGTTGACATAAATAAATCGGCAGTAAATAACACCAGTCAAATAAGCAAATCAATCTCTAAGGTTTAAGCAACTTAAGAATCTCAATAATCTTTGTTAGACACTAAATCAGAGAAATCGTTGAATTATATCATCAACCCATAGCTTAGTTAAAAAACTAACTCTGGGATTCCAAGTTAAAGTGTATCACCAGCTAAGAACTCATAGTTTGAAAAGCTGCAACAAAAAGCTGTTACAATTACTAATGATGAAGACATATATCAACTGGAGAATTTAATTAAAAATTAGAAAAGTGGAATGTCTAGAACTTAAAAGTTAAACAACTTGGATTATAGCAACAGCATGAAGAGCTTACATCAATCAGACTAAAACCTAATCAGTTAATGGTAAGAAAATTACAAATAAAAATTTGAAGTTAATCTTGTTAAAATTTCTCTTTGGTTAATCAAATTTCCTAATTGTTTTGGTACTTCAGATTTTTTTAATAGATTTCCTAGTAATATTAAGATCAATAAAACTTTTAATATTTCTCATTTATTTTTCAAATAATTGCCAATTTTCTAATTTAAAAAATTATGACTTTTATTATGTTATTGTTTCCATTACATCTAAATATTATGATTTATTGAAATGGGATTATCAAAATAAAGGTAGCACTCGCTCTCTAAATAAAGCTTCTTTTGAGAGTGATCTTCCCCGGTCTCAATTAACTCAGAGAACTTAGATTGATGATAATTTGGAACTTGCTTTAAAAACTTTGAAAACACATTAAAAGGTATCCCAAAGATCACAGGGGTCTTCACTCTCAAGAAACAGCTCATAGCAATAGCTGTCGAGAAAAGATCAGATTCTCTCTAGTTTAAAACAGTAAATAATAGAGTAAAAGTCCAAGACTCATAGAGGAGAATCTAGTAATAAAATTGGAAGTACAATGAATGATAAGCTTTTATATCATAGTCCATAACAAATCAATCAAGACTAGCAGTTTATATTGGTGGAGGAAACACTAAGCAGTGGTACTAAGTCAAATTAATTACATTCCCCAGATGGATTATAATCAGGAATAAGAGACTCACAGTAAACAATCGAATTATAAGAATTTCTGGAATACGAAAATCAGATTGTAAACGAAAACTAAGACAGCGGTTAGAAACCAAACAAAATGATAGGGTCATCAGAGTCATCCATGCATTTGATTTTATCTCCAAAATCTAAATTCACTAACATAAAAGACTAATAGCAGTCCAAGAGTAATTAGAAACATTAGTAATCAGTTGTTAAAAATAACGGTATATCATCCTTGTAGAAACAATAAGAAACAAATTTCACTTTTGCAGAGAATAGAAGACTCTCTTCAACAAGAAATGCTGATTAAAAGTAAATAAACTTACAAGATAGTTTAGACTCAAAATAAGCCTATGGTGTTGTGACTTAAAATTTGTCTAAATACTCTAAATCATCAAGAGATAAAGTCTCTCCAGGCTCGAAGAATTAAACAACTATCGCATAAAATATTCAACAGAGATAGTCTACTAAGAGTAGAGAACGCAGTGAAATAAAAAGTAAAAATATAAAACAGTAAATCCTTAAAGATGGAATATAATAAAACCCACTATCTCCAAGAAAAGACTAAAAAATGATTGAATTTAACAATAGAAAATTGACTCAGTCAAGTTAGAAACAGAATCTTAAGCTAAATGATAACAAAAAGAGCATAAACACGACTAATGAAACCTAAAATAGGTCAAACAGCAACATAAAGAACAGTATTAATTAAATGCGGCTATTTAATTAAAGCAGCTAAAATGAAATTAGAAATAGTAGTCGAGACAGCACTGACTAGAAGAAACTTGAATTAAAAACTTCCTTATAGCCATTATCAAATATCAAATAGCTTACTTAGACACCCCAAAATCAGTCAAGTTATAAACAAAATATAGGATTTTAAAAGAAAGAAGTGAAAGAATTTAGTCCAGTTAAGGATCAATTATAGTAAGCACTAGAAAGAGAAGAAAAAAGAAAATAAGAGAAGATTAATAAGTATGAATAATACAAAACCAAAACACCTTAAATTGAGAAGTTTATCAGAATCACTAAAATAGCTTTGATGAGATAGGGAATGTAAAGTATGCTTAGATTTAACTATTCAAACATAAAAACCTAAAATAATCTTAGAAATTTGGTGAATATATTCAAGACTAAATAACGATAAAACTTAAATGTGGCATTTTACAAAATTTTCAAATTATCTTAACAAAAGAACTTAAATATTTTGAAAGGCTTACTGATTTTATCGAATTCTAAGACTCTTAGCAAATTGAATTAAGGCAGTAAATTGCTAATTGCATTCTCAAAATACAAGGACTTTATTCAAAAATAAAGATTGACTGATTTAAAAGAAATGCAGCAGTACATTATATAACTCCAAAAGTAAAACTAAGAATTTATAGATTAACAAAGAAGACTGACCAGTCTGAACAGACATTTCTAGCAAAGACTTTAAGATATTTGAAATACCAAATTAGAGAATCACAAAGCATAAATTAAATGAATTTAAGATTTTATAATTGTATGAATGTATTAATATGTTAACACTTTAATGCTTAATTTGATAAATCACAAAACATTTATTGCTCTTTTCATCTATATTTTCTGCTCTTAGCTACATCATACAAATATATCAAGGCACTGAGCATGCCAAATATTCCCTCTACTCCCTGATTAATTCTCTTGCCCAATATTAAAAATGGTAGGTTATTTTCATTTAAGCAAATGATCAAATCACTCATAGCTCTGGCGAAATTTAATTAGTAGTCTCTGCGGAGTTTACAAATAATTTAGAGGTTTTCTTTCATTTATTTCACTGTCATTTTATTCAAAGCTGCTACTTTTAAGTCTGACTCATCGGTGTAGGTTTTCCTCAATCAACATAAAAATTAATGCTCATATAGTTTTAGATTGGCAGTTTAAATTTTATTAATGTCTTGACACAATAAATTAGGAACATTATTAACCCTAGAAGCCAAAATGTTCTTGATAAACTCTTGAATCTTTCCTTAGGGAATCTCTCGCTGTGAATGTCCAAGAATTTTTAGAATATATAGATGTTGTCGAAAAACCAATAAAAGAAGTAAATTTAAATAAAAATATTGCTATTTGATCATCAGATATTACTTTAGAATATCCTATTTTTTATATAAAGTAGAAAGCTCTACTAGAAATGTTTGTTACAAGAGAGAAACCATCTTCACCCAATGTCTACATAATAATTTCAATTCTCTTCACTTCAAACATAAATTTCAGCACTCTGAACAAACTCCTTGCATCTCTGAATTTCTCTGTAATTTTAATATAAACATATATAAAAGCATTTCGAAAAGAGCTCTTACCTGATATTTAGAAGTATTTGATTCCTTTCTCGGGATCTGTGTGCTAATTATACCATGATAGAAACTTGGCAAGATATAATGAATAATTATAAATGCTCATTTATTATTATTTATATTGCAATCCCTTAGTGACCTTGTCTCTTCCCTCTAAATGTCAAATTTCAATTAATATGCAATAAATGACGTACCATAAGTGCTTGTGAGATCATAAAACAAATTAGCAACATATTCATGAATAGGCACGAATTTATCACTCTCGTTCTCTTTTTTCCTCTATATTTTGTTGTTATTCTAAGGTTGTTAAGGGTTCATGTTTTAATTTGCAGAGACATTATTTCCTTATAGATTTTGTAAATTAAGGGATTATTGTTTCTTCTGCTATTATTGTTGATTATTTTGTGATTATGTTGGTGGTGCTAACATTTTTACAATATTATTGATTAATCTATCAATTTAAATTTACAATAATGTAATCAGAAAGTCATCTAATGAATGATTAAATTAAGAATTGTAATGAAAAAAGGTAATCAAAAAGGTATGATGACTTCAAATGGTCTTGCTGGCTGATAAATCATTTATTAAGAATAATTGTTGCTTCTGCCTCCCATTTTCATGTTACTCATCATACTACCATTACCAGCTGAATAATTATCTTCCTGCATCTACATGTTATTATTGATGTTTATTAGGTACTAATTATCTTTTATAAATTATAATCTCAAAATGAATCTTACAATACTAAGAGACATTATAGTTGTTGAGTTATTGTGTTGCTATACTGTTTACCTCATAGTTTTCTTTCCTCTCAAAACATTCTAGTCATCTTCCTCCATCTCAAATTCAACTTATAACATCACAAAAGGCTAATTCTAACTAATACCACCTATTTATTAAGTGATTGGTGCCATGATGAGTTATGTTTCTATCTTTCTTTGTTGAAGTAAATACCCCAAATTAAATTGAGCTGAGTATTGTAAAGTAGAGGCTTAATTCTATACAATTATAGTTGTTGGCAGTTAAGCTGTCAGTTTCACAGACATGAAATTATTAATCAAAATACTCTATAAACTCTCTCGTGTCTCTTGCAGATGCAAAACTTGCTTGAAATTTATAATTAAGTGCTATTGATTGATTTCTGAATTTTGCTGAGGTAAAGCGAAAATATTTGAGTAGCTGTCACTCACAAACTTCTAATTGAATATTTCTAATTGAGCTGTCCAGAGTATTTGACTCTAATTTTACTATGTTTACCATAAATCAAAGAATTCCTTGTCATAGTGCAGTTTATTTAACTAAAAAACATTACTTATCAAATATAACTTACATTGAACTTCAATGTGAAAATTGATTAAGGCATATCGATTAGTTGTGTACTAAGCGTTCTATTTGACAAAGTCTCATTAAACTCAATCTTATTTATTGCTTAAAATTATGGTGCAGTTTACTGACTGGTATTACTTTGTCGACCTCTATACTCAACTTGATCGTTTATTTCTGAAATGAGGTCAAGTTTCTTTTTAAGTTTATTGTTTAAGAATATATCTAATTGTGATTCAGACTTTTTAATTCTTTAATGAGAAGTCTCAGGTCTCTTTTTTCTCTGACTTTCTTAGAATTTATCTAATAAGTTGGAAGAACTTTGATTTCTTGTAAAATTTTGAACTATTTTCTGAGTATTCTTGTTCTTCTATAAATCTATATAAACATATTGAACATATTGATTTGTATTATATCTGATTCTAATATCTTAAATTTGGGGCTGCATAGCAGTACTAGGTCTTAATGTATTTTGAAGATTGGCTGTAGTCTAGCTCTATTTCAATGTTTTACTCATTAATTTAATTTTTTTCTAAGACGGTTATCTTGGTTTATGAGTTTTTTCTTAAGTTCCTGCAGTATAATCATTATCATCTAATATTTATGCTTTTTTTTACTACCCATTGAATTCAATAAGCTCCTCTATTATTTCAGGTTTCTTATTGTAATATTTCTTAAACATGGAACTCTTATTTTACAAAGCAGACTGATCTTGAATACTTAAAGTGAAAGCTGGTTTGTCAGGAGAAGTCTTGTGTCTTGTAAGTGTTTTAGATGGACTAGTGCTTGATGAATTTTTGATTGGAGTCTCTCTCCAGAGATATGAAGTGGTATTATGTCTGCTTAATACTGAATTCGCCATGTTATTCTATTTTTGCGAAGGGATAATGTCTATCCAATCTTCTGGTAGCACTTCACAAGCGTAGTAATTATCTGGAGGTAAGTAAAGGTTATCTCTGAAGTTTCTAATTTTAATTTCTCTCACATCTACTTCAGTTTCTGTCCCTATCATGCCTATGTAAAACTTCAGATAGCAACTCTGATTGTTTTTGCCACACAGCATACTATTTAACCCTATCTTAGTGACATATGGAGATCTGAATTCTTTCAAGCTATACTGTCCAGCAGCTAGTTCAGTGTGATTATCCAATAAAAGCCTAACTTTAACTGTTTCTTCATTCAAGAATTTCTTGTAAGCCTGAAGATCTTTCGTGAAGAAATAATATAGTCTTATCCTATTCAAGTTTATCTTTTTGTTGTTAACTGTTGAAGTCATAGAAACCATTGAGAGCTATGAACCTGAATTTATTTGAGTTGATGTGTAGTTTAGCCTGTAGGATTTAGTAACATTTAGAATGCTATACTCTAAAGTCAAGGTATGTTTCCTGTCATTTGGTATTAGAAATTCAAAGTCAGTAATTTCTAAAATTAAGTTAAAGTTACATTATATATTACCATGAAAAACTAAGAGTATTCTGAACCTGTAAAGTTCCTTAATTGTTAATGCTTCAATGTCTTAATCTTTCTTTTTGTTAAGTATATCCAAAGGATCTTTTCCTTGCTTCTCTTCATCATTTTACTCATCTGTTTTAGCTGCTTGTGTGTGACTTTCTTTATTTTCAGAACCAATCTAATCTATGGGGATTCCAAGAGCTTTAGCAAACTTTTTCTCTACATTTCTGAGCTCTTCAACTTCCTTGAATAAATTGAAACTAAATTGGTGAGATATTTTTAAATAAGTTACCATGTTTTACAGACTTTATGAGGCTGGTATAGGGAAACCTGGTCATAAAACATTGGGTCACCATGATTTAACCATTCATAATCACTACCTAACTGCTGCTCTTTAATATGCTTTTCTGTTTTCAAGATCATCAACAGAGTCATCTAATGAGTTAATTCATTTATTGGATAACCGATTTGGCAAAATCTACACATTCTTAGCTTAGTATAGCATAAATTATATAATTATACTTTTGAACTAATAATAATATAGTCAGTCTTTCCCTTTGAATCTGCAAGAGTTTTAGCTTTCTTCTTTTCTTCATCAGAGTCTTCACTTGTAATGTGAGTGTCCAAAGTGAAGTATTTTAGTGTAGGTTTTCCATTATTTCCATTTGTCTTAAATCCTCTGCACCCAGTAAACCACCAAAGTCCACTTTCATCCCTTGTTTAAGTGTTATTTATGATATATGTCTTACTTTATAAAATCACAGACCATTTCCTCAATAAAAATGCCAGTATATTTCTCAAAGAATCTTGCCATTTTCTCAACTTATGCACAACCTTCCTCACTAAGTTTGCCTCCTTTAGAATGAACTATGCTACAAGAGAGTGGTTTTCTAATGTTAGTTATGTATTTATCATGTTCATCCAATTAATTATTTGGATCGAAAAATGAAGTCTTATTTGTTATTGTAAAGCATTTTATAGAAAATGACATAGATTTATATTAAATTTTAATTTTTATATCTAATTGAGGTGGCTTGTTTTTCCTGTAGTAAGCTCTACAGACATAAGCATTTGGTCCCTTACTTTTGACAAACTTCTAAATCACAAAGATCTCACTATTACCAGAGCTAGTTGATGTCATCCTCTAAGCAAGATCTCTTGTACTCATTAACTAGCATTTATTTCCAATCAGTCTCCCATCAGTATTGTCTAACTGTAAAACATGCTTTAAGAATGAATAAATTAATTACAGTTTTGCAACAGACAACGAGTTCATCAATTGAGTACTAATTTCCTAACTTAGAGACAACATGTCTCTCATTGAATGTCTCTGTTCTACAAACAACACCCTCATGATTAGTGTATATCCAATAAGGAGTGTCACTATCATTAAACACTATAGTATCAGGTATCCATAACTCTAATTTTTAGTATTTGGTTTGATCTTTCTTGCAGAATTCTGGCTTCCTTGCAAGGTACTTGTAGAAATATAAGAATGGCATGAGATCGGGAGCTTGAGGATAATCGTATTCCAAAAACATTACTCTTTAGACCTATTCATCATAGGCTTTTGCTTCATAAAATGTGGATTCATCTTTGTTTTTCAGTTTCCAATGCGTTCCACTAATATTTATATGCAATTAATTAAATGTAAAATGGTAGTTGCAAAACTAAATTATTTATCAATTACAAAACTTACTCTCCAGCTGGCTTTATCTTTTTAGCTCTTTTATAAAAGAAGTCATATTCTTCGTCTTCTTACACAAATCCATGCTATAAATTTATATACAACCTTAATTATATTAATTACTGGTTTTGTTCCTGAGATATATTGGGTTTGTCCATAAACTTTATCAGGACTATAAATTCGATTAGTGTTATTCATTTTTATTTATATTTGCAATTAATTAATGTTTATTCTATCTATAGGATGGTAATATTACAAAATATTGATAATCCTTAATTTATAGAATTAACTTTAACTTCACATGCCTAAATTGTTTCTGACCATAAAGTCGTCTTCTGTTTTATGATCAGCCAAATTAGCTCTTACTTCATATACTGTCTCAATAACCTGTACTTTCTCCCTCAATTTTTCTCCTTTTAGTCCAATAAACTTAATAACTGTGTTCTTAGCACCAAAGTTTTCATCAAAACCTAATACTATATTTCCGGTGTTGTTAAACTTTGACACATTAAGCAGGTACTCAAGTTCTCCTGTCACATTTTCATTGAGGTCTAAAGTTTGAATTGGCTTCTTCTCTTCCAAAATATTAATGTCAACTGCCTCTACGTTTTTGTAAATTTTCATGTTTGCAGGTGCAGTTCCATCTTCCCCTCCGATGATAATAATTGACTTCACTTTTATTTCTCCATTGAATGGAATCAGAGAAATTTAGAATATTTGAGAAGGCGATTATTAATAACCAAAACCTTAGATAAATTAAAATTATATTTTAAAAAAATCAGATTATCGAGATAAGTCCAAATCTTTTTTACTTAGCACTTATAATTAAATTAACTTGATTTGATAGATACACTATTTTTCATATTTTAATATCTTCTCTTATATATTTATAATTATTATTTTATCCGATAATATTTACTTTAATAAATGATGCTCATTTTTAATTGGATACTTTTTTAATATTAGTTTAGATTTAAGAACTGGTAAATCTTTTGTTTAAAACATAGTTAATTTTTAATGTTTATTTATATATACTCTTCTCATAAGCATAATAAGTTTTAATAATTTATGAATTAATTAAGTTTTATATCACTAATCTTGATAATTTAATCATTCCCTGGAAAATTTAAGTAATTTTTCTAAATGTAAACTACTAGATCTTTGCCATAGCCACTCTGGCACACTCCCTTGCTGAAGTCCATTCTTTCTTCTATAGGCCTTATAACATTCTTTATTGATTCATTATTCTTCTGGTTGAAGCAATCAACTGACTTCATGTCAATATGGGGGAATAGATCCAGACCATGTGGGTCTTGTCTCTTAGCTTCTTCTGAGCAGCCGCAGCCTTAATGATGCAAGTGATTTGAGGGATTTCTCTCCATTAAAACTAATATTAGAATTATTTGTAATTAATCAAATTAAAGAGGTAAGTCAACAAATCTTATAATTAATAATTAAATTCTGATAAGAAAATGGAAAACAGTTCAGACTTAGGCAATACAACAAATTCTCAAAAATAAGAAGACCAAAGAGATTCTTAAGGTAAGATATTTTCTTTCTAAATTTTGTTTAAGATGATGTGAAAGTTGATGTTCAGTAAGAAGATTCAAAGAATTTAGATCATGATATGACTGATTTATCTCAGTAAGACCATTTAGATCACTAAGAAGAGAAAAAGGAATCTCTGAAAGTAAATCAAAGTTAATCATCTACTGGGTAGCCTCAATCAGTAAAGGATAAACTTGAAGAGTTAGGCTACTTCATAAAGAAAGATGAAGATGATAGTTATGGGAAGCTGAGATAGATAGCAGATGATACCAAAGGTTTGGAGTGGAAAGGCTAAGCAAACTATGATTAAATTGCTGATCTACTTACTGAGCATGTCTAGCAAGAGTTTTAGACAACATATGGCTTATAAGAAGTGTGGATCCCAGAAGATAAAGACTTGGAGGAAGATTACCATCATCTACCAAGAAGTAACATTTATATGAGTCCTGAGTTCAGAGATGGGTCTCAAGAAGACTCTGAAGATAGAAAAGCTCTCATTTTAATTTAAGGAACAGGAGCAGTTAGAGCAGGGTAAGTTCTTGAAATCAATTTATCAAATTATTTTAGTGTTTGGGCAAGATCTGTATGCATGAATGAAAGCTTGAAGACTGGCTCTATGCTGTACTTAGTAGAGTAAGCTCAAAAGAACAACTTAGCTGTATTAGTAATGAATCCAAATCTAAGAGTTAGTGGGCCTGAAAGATCAGTAAGATTGTTTTCAAATCTAAATTTATTTTAGGCTATTCCTTTTTGTCATTCTATGGAATCACATGCTATGTATGTTTGGGACAAATATGTTCTACCTTCTAAGTTTAAGAAGTTCCATATCATTGCTCATTCAGCAGGAGGTGCTTGTTTAGCATCTATCTAAAAAAACTATAGTAAGTTTTAACATAAAATTAACTTTTGCTTTTTAGAGGACACTTTCTACGACAGAACTGAAAGAATAGCATTGACAGACTCCTGGACAATTGACAAATCTAGTTTAGATAGAAAGCAGAAATCTTGGATGTGGGAGAACGCAGTTCATTTTGTTGCTAGTGATAAACCAGCTGGTGCAGTTTTGAGAGACTCTGAAAGAATGAATGTTTGTATGGAGAAGAGTGCTGGGCATAATAAGCATGAATATACCACTGGATATGCTCACGAAGAACTTATCAAACATTTTTATCATTTTTAATCCCACTAAAATACTAATTAGGACTAAATGGAAATAAATAAGGGAGATAATTAATCAGAATCTAGTGATGACTACATGGATCGTCCAGATAGTGATAATGAGTAAAAAGAGGATAGTGTATTAAATATAATTGATTTTGAGGATGATGAAATTGAAAAGTCTTTAAAGGAAAGAATTAATCATCAATTAAGTGTAATTAATAACTCAAATTAATAAAATGATACAGAGGAGAAAACTATTGGCGATGGTGATACTGAATAGATTTAGTAGCTTTGAAAGTTATGGAAAGATGATAATTTTTTCTTCCATATTTAATTTGACAGCTTAAAATTTTAAATGAATAAAAATTTAGAATTACTTTTTAATGGGGAATGTATATGTTTAAAAGATAAATTATAAATAATTATGTTTATCAAACATTTTGGATATATCTGATAAAAAGATCCTTACATTTTAACAACTTTATTTAATGAATCTACCAAAAGCATTTATAACCCAATTTTAACATTTATACAATTCATTTCATTATCACTGCAATATTTTTAGACCTATGAATTTTAATAACATCTTATATGTGAAATGTCTGAAATAATAAACAAATTTAAGGTTGTTATTTGTGTAAATAAAATATTTTAATAATTCTAACCACATAATATTATATATTAAGGAATAAAAATGAGTTAACCAGTTGCTTATCACAGATCACCTTGCCCAGGCAGAATTTTCGAAGATTTAGGTGTTGGTTTTTCAATTGGGTGCTTAGGAGGTTCACTCTTCTACTTCGGAAAAGGTAAGCTTATAAAACGCAATCTAACACGTAATAAAGATACTATAATTTTATTGAAAAATTGAATTATTTTTATTTGTCAAAGAGCAAAGTTAATCTTTATACTTACTAAAAAAAAAGATATTAGAAAATAATTCAATGTCTAAAACTATCTATAACTTAGTTTTATTTTAGAAATTTTTATTTTAATCTTAAAATAATTGGATTACAGGGTTTTATGAAGATAGAAATTAGAAGAAGCATTGTTAAGAATGTTATTTGGGACTAAAAAATAATCATAGAAAAATATGAGATTAAGAGTAGATGTTAATAAATTTCATATAGGAATGTGGAATGCCCCTAGAAAACAAAGATTAATATCAGGTCTTATGCATGTTAGAAATAGAGCTCCTTTCCTTGGAGGTATGTAAAACCATTATTGCTATAGTAATTGCTATGAAATTGCATATTGAGAGTATTTAAAATGGAAATTCCCATTAACATTGTCCATAGTATATTCACACTTTTCCTTTTAGGCAGTTTTGCTATGTGGGGTGGAGTATTCTCCTCGATGGACTGTTTATTGATATACTACAGATAAAAGGACGACCCATGGAACGCAGTAGTTGCAGGTTTCATCACAGGTGGTGTTTTGGCTATTAGAGGAGGTCTGAATGTCGCTTTTAAGAATGCCATGATGGGAGGAGTGATTCTCGCTCTCATTGAAGGAGTATCAACGATTGTTACTAGCATATCCATGAGAAGGTAATATCAGATGATGGAGGAGATGCAAAAAGCAGAGATGGAGAGAATGTAAAAGCAAATGAGGAGAGGCGGAGCAGATCCATGGGCTGTCGACTACACTGAATAACTAGCTAAAGGTTAGGCAGCACCAGAAAGCGAATCTCTCATCGATAAAGCTAAATCTTTCAGTTTTTGAACATAGATAGACACACTCATATAGTGAAAAGCTACATCTATAAATACTAATTATACATCCAAATATAATAAAGTGCGGTGTTTATCATCAACCTACTCTAAAATTTTGTGTGATGTGTGTAGACTTATATAAATTATTGTATGCTTAATTAAAAAGAATACTCTTTATTATAATATTTCATATATTCTTCACTCATAAAAAGCCAGGGAAAGCTTCTTATAATAACTTTACAAAACATTTACCCTTAAGACATTCGTGATTTTTATTAATAATATTTTATGTTTAAATAAATGAGTTGAGAATGTTTAACCACCATAGTCATGAACACATGATATAGTGATTGTAATTCTCGCAACTCTTAATATTCATCATGCTTATATTTTATTGAGAACGATGCTTTGATCAAGCAAGTTCATCGAGTTGTCTGATGTCAGCATGTGAATATAGATCGAGATGAATGAGGTCTCTCTTGCCGAAATAATCATCGCCATACTTCACTAAGTAGTTCTTTGTCAAGCACTTTTCGAAGTTTATTTTCTCATCAGCAGTCAGCTATATTTAAATATGTAATCTCTGTACAAAAATGCTCTTCAAGTAATTCCATTAATTAAAATTTAAATAAGCTATCTTGCGAAAGTAGTAGTGATTTCAAGTTCTGACTTGCAGAATCCAATAGCATCACGAAGCTTGCTGATTACACTGCGTTCTTACTGGTAGATTTTGATGTCATCTACACTTTGTAATTTATCTCCCATTATTTTCTGAATTATGATTATATTTTAATAATTTATCACTTTATTATCATTTTTACAAGTTAAACATTGAAAATCAATATTAAGATAACATTTTAAATTGATCTTCTATCTCAAAATCATAAATTATAGATAGTTGTTATAATATAAATGAAAAGAGTATTCAAAAATGGATAAAAGAGTAAATATATATATAAATTTAAATTTGTTATGATTTAGCCGTTTTTACCTGCTCTTTATTATTAATTGAATTCCTCATTTGTTAATTGTTATAATAATTAGGCAGCGATATTAATTTAAATGTTTTCATAAATTTAATAATTATTGATAAAATAGTAAACAATCGAGAAAACACATTATTTGAAGAATAGTTAAAACAATCATTAAATATTTAATGCAAATTAGTCTATATTAAAATTAGAAAAAAATGAAATAGATACAGGTCTTATTAAGAAAATAACAAAGAATAAATACATAGAGCATCTTTATTAAGCATTTGATATTCAAATAAATATTATTATTCATGATTTAATTTTTATCTAGCACATTAGTATAGAAATGTTAGAAGTTATAATATTTTAATTTATATTTGAGGTTTGCCTGTTTATTCATATACTATATATAAAATTGGTAGCGATGATTGCAGAACTTTTACGCAAAATTACTTGAATTTATGGGAAATAATTCAGATATTATGATTATTTATATAGAATTTTGAAATAAAATATCTTAAAATGATTAGTTACTTAAGGTTAAATTCATTTGAAAAGCTTAAAGATTCAGAGAGGTTTTATTTTACTCGTGTAAAATTTTGTTATAATCCATTAAATTAAATTCTTTATAAGTATTTATATGTTTATTACTTTCCATCTATAATTTTTAATTTTTAAATATATATGATCGATATTTATTCTCTTGTGAGTGATTTTATTAATTATTATAATTTTAAAATGATTTCTGATTTATAACAATCTTTGGAAGATGATCACATCCACACAACCCATACATATATTGGGTAGGAGGCAAAGTCTGAGATTATTTAAAAGAGTCTTCCACTTGAACTTAAAATGTCGATGAACCATTAGTTTCAGGAAATTTTCCATGTTCATAACCCACACAGCAAATCTTATTTTAAAATTACACAGGCAATATAAAAGATAGGGGGTGAATCTCAAATGGTATTACAACTAATAAAAAATTCATTTTAATTTTTGCATTTGATTTTATACCACTCCTTAGAGCTGATTTGCAAAATGAAGCAAATTAAAAATAAGCATGGCAAAATAAGACTTAACAGTATGCTTTTTAATATACTGACTACTTAGGGAAAATAAGTGCTTTTTTAACCATAATATTCCAAAATGTCTTATTGCTTAAATTCGCCCTAACTTGTAGTAATAGTAGTCATATCCGTCGTACTGCAATTACACTTTTTTAACTAGTGAGATGCTATTTTATATTCATTGTTAGTTATAAATACCTTAAAAATTTAAATCTTAAAGTGGAAAAATTACTTGCGCTGACAAAATTGGTTTGGGGTATCACTATACTGAAGATATTTAGGTCCACGTCCTTCACAGAGCTTATAATAGCATAAATATTATTTAATTAGAGAAAGATCCATTTTAAAATTAAAAAGAGAGAAATGCAAAATAAATTAAGAAAATATAATCATTGACAAAGAAGGCAAGTAGCAGTAAAAATATTAAGAAGTGCCATAAAATTACACCTTTAAATTCCACTACCCAGTTAAATGTCAAATAAAAGTAATCAACTATGACTCTTAAAAACTCAACTAAAAATACTACAATAAGTTCTAAGACTCTTAATTTGAATTCAAAAGGAAACATATTATTGAATAGGAGAAATAAATTAAAATTAAATAATGGCCGCATTCACAATAATACCCTAACAATTGACAATGAGGAACAAAAATTAGATAAACTTTTGATATAATAGAATTTATAGTAAGAGGATGGAATGTCATATTGGGGCGGAAGAAGGGCTCTCATGGAACAAAAGAACAGTAATAAAATACTGACCTAATCAATCTCAAATTGTAATCTTGAATTCCTTCATAATTAATAGTCATTTAAAATAAATGAAATTAATCAAGCTCATAATAATTTGAATCATTAAGACTCCAACTAAATTTTACTTAAAATTTATGAAATTAATTAATGAGGAAAGTATTTTTTCCTGAAACATTTAAATTATATTTTTTGCTAAAATTAGAGAAGAAATATATTAATTACACCTTCAAATTTTCGCCCTATTATAAACAGCTCTTTTTAATTTACCATTTTTAAGGTTTACTACAATCAATTGTCTCTTTAATTTAGAAACTATTAAATCTCTATGTTTTTAATTAATAATTAATGTGATTTTATATAAAGGAAAATATTCGAATCTGTATCAAGGCAAAAGAATTAATGGAGTTTTAAATAAGCAATATTTTTAAAGATGAGGATAAAAATTTATTTTAAATTTATAAAAAATTCCTTATTTTAAATAAGGGGCAGGGAACTTATTTTTGGGATCGGGAAAATTCACCCTATAATAATCGGTCAGGGTATTTTCCGATGGGGTCAAAAACTATCCCCTCCTATAAATTTATTAATTTTATCGAATTAAATTAGAGCTAATGAAGGAACTTCCCTCTTTAAGCTTATAATTATAGTAAATTATTTATTTAATTAAATATTATTAAGCCCTAGAACTGTTAAAGTATGATAATAGAGTAAAACAAAAATTTAAACTAAAGCAGCTAAAATATTCACCAATCCACAGAACTTTAATCCTAAAATAATTTATATTGCATAAATTAGAATATATACTAAACACCATATATTTCCTTTAGTTAAAAAGTGATTATAAAATATTAATTCAATAATAATAATAGAAATAATATTATAATTCCACTAAATAGGTAGGTAGTACTTCCTTAACAACCCCTATCTTTCAAACTATTAAAGAAGCTCGGATCTCATAAAACCCATCCTAGAATTCAAACAATCTGTCTAATCATCTGGGACTTGTCTTACCGTCCTATTTCTTAATATCAATTTTTTTAAATATATACTAGATAACTAGACAAAGTTGGATTTAAATTCACTCATAATTTTTAGAATTGAGTAGCTCTATACATCTGTAAATTCATAAAATATTAAGTAGTTAATTAAAAATTATGCTTATTTTTCATTTGTTTTGACATAAAACTTAATGATTTTTAAAAAAATAAATTGCAATAGTTAAAAATGTTTTCGATAAATTGAATCACTTACAATAAATTTCTATAGTTTGAAGAGAATAAATGTTTAGTTATATAGTATAAAATAATTTTACTATAAAATCTTTTTACTTGTGTGAAAGTTACTTAGAAACATTCAATTGATAAAAAATTTTTATTTTGTAAATTTTTGGAAAATTACTGATTCTAATGTCTAACAAAATAAGAATGACTTAATGAAAAATATACAAAATTGTTTACTATAGAGATTTAAACTCTCCTTAATAATTTATTAATATTAAATTCGTGATTTTCAACCCATATTTGATAATGAAAGTTGATAGTTAAATTAATATGTGTGGTGGTGGTGAAAGAGATACCCCTGAATCCGCTAGCAACTATCCCTGTATAGAATAGTGAATCCAATAAGTGCTCAAAATTGAATAATTGTACTTAAATTAATGGGATATAAGATTAAAATCATTATACCAACTGCACATAACAACCGCATTCATTAAATCACTCATGCAATCCTAATCATGTTTAGCTTAAAAAATAGGATTATGGCTTATTCATGAATATTAATTTATGTTTAGATGCTAATTAAATAATAATATACTATTCTAAAATATAATATCATTTTATTAAAAACATGAGTTGCCCTGATTTAATTAGTAATAGTATAATCTTTATCAAATATGTTCCTGTTATTGCAAAGAAACTAATCCAATTAATAATAAATTTAATTTATATATTATTAAAATCCTTCCAATTCTTCAATAGTAATTGTTATTAATATATCTGGAATTTTATTTTCTTATTCTACTTTTAGGTTGAGCAGCTATTTCACCATCCAATTAAAATTGGCTATCATTTTTCTGCTTGGAATTTACATTCTTTTAATTTAAGTTTTGAAATACTGCCTATTCAATCGTCTAGTCTCTTTAATTATTGCACAAAATAATATTATAAATAATTAAAAATATCAAAAATAATTATTATGATAAGGTAATATTAAGTCTTTAAATTGATTTTTACTTAATGAAGTCAATTACTATAAAAAATTTAATTATCTACTGATTTTATATTAAAATTTAATAATATTATATCTAAAGTACAATTCATTTGAGTTATAAAATTTAATATTTTTACTAAATATTGACAATAATTCGTAATATATAGAAGACTGTGATGTATCTCATAAAAATTGAATAGAAGATAAACTTCCTATAAAACTATTAATAAAATTTAAAAAGCAATTTCACTTATATTAAATTTAGAGAATAATTAAAAAAAAGAGTATAATTTAATTTAACGCCTATATTTAATAAGCTAATAAATAAATTAATTTATTTATTCAACAATAATAATTGTATTTAACTTTTTCTGGATTAGTTTACAAAATCATTATTACTTGAGCAATAAGTTATGCTTTATTTTAAAAGCTGATTTAACCTTATAATTTTATTTATACCTATGACTTTTTGAAAATGAAACTTACATTTAACAAATTGATGGAATTCATTGACATTAAACAAAATAGAGGTGAGTGCCAAAAAGAAATCGTTATTTTTTAATGCCAAATAGTCCAAACCAATTTACTCATTAAACCCACAAACTTCATAAGGCCAAAATTATGTTAAATTTTTCAAGTAAGTCTCCACTAATAAAAATAGTTATGGTTTAAATACATGAATTAAATTTAAGATAAAAATAGGTAATTAGACTTACAGCTAAATGCGTTGAGTAGTTAAGTTTGGTTAAAAAGTGTTCTTAACTTTGCATCTTAATTCATAAAGTAAAGCTAATTATTGACTGGTGCATTTTGAGAAATTTCTTAAATATGTTACTATTGTAATTATACTAAGGTTTAGATAAAAATTTTAAATATAAATTTATATCTAAATTGTTTTAAAAAGTTTAAGAATTGAGTTTATATCTTAAATTCAAGATCTTTTGGTAATTGCTTCTTGGATGATGAAAGCAGTTATAAATTCAAACTATGATCATCGCAAAATTATATAATATTCTATTTAATTCAATAAATGAAAATTCAAAATTTTTAATTAAGAATAAATTTGAGTTTAAAGCTCAGTTTTAATTGATTAAAATGATTTATCTTTTTTTAAAACAAATATATTCTCGAAATATTATTATTATTATTCTTGTAGTATATTTGAGTTAATGAGAAAATGTCAATTAATCTTAAAATATAATTACTTAATACAAACCAAGCTATCATTTTTATTAGTGCTG
The DNA here is from genome assembly GCA_000711775.1 of Oxytricha trifallax. NCBI lineage: Eukaryota > Ciliophora > Spirotrichea > Sporadotrichida > Oxytrichidae > Oxytricha > Oxytricha trifallax. The sequence goes on along the minus strand of ARYC01000409.1, from coordinate 100,595 downwards.
TTGAGTGAGTTATGTGGCATTCATGAAAGAAAAAAGGAAAAACTACTCGAAAATTTCACATGATCCTATTATCTATATCACTAATTAAGTTATCTCTTGAAATTTTATGACAGAGATTTCAGAGATCAGAAGGATGTAAAATTAAAGAGTGTTGTAAAAAATATTACCTATCCCACAGCTGCTGAGAATGTAGTTTCATACTTTCGCAGTGGCAGCTTTTTATTCTATACTAGCGTGGGAAAATATGTCTTGTGTTTCCTTTCTCTGCACTTGTTTACTCACTTTAAATGCTAAGTACCACCTTTTAATTTGCTCCTCTAACCTTAAAAGTTAAACTTGTAAAAGAAAGCTCATCAATTATAAGAATCCCTAATGGCAATATTTCTTTTTAAAAATGAACCAAGCAAATTAAACAAGGGTGACTGGCTTTATAACTCTATTATGCCTTAGAGTAGAAGAAACTCTCTTAGAAGGTAGGGGCTCAGGTCCAATTTGGCCACTTATCATATTTTTTATAACTTTTTATTTTGATAATTTATTCTTGTAGTATTTAACTGTTTAAATTAGTAACTTATTACTAATTATTGCAAGTAATTACATAATAAAACATAAAATATTGCAAATATAAATATAATTCATTGAATATTGACTGCCTAAATATGACCATGATTTATAATTATGCTATTTTCTACGATTTCCTTCCCGCCTTATAATTCCTTAACTTATTAAATACCTTAGTTTAGACTTTCTTTAAGTTCACCATGAATTCCTTGAATAATAGATTGTGCTAAATTTTGTGAATCAGCTGAAATAGTTCGAATTTTACATGTAATTTTATCTTGTTAGGGAAGGTTATTTGCCTAATTTTCAAGTTATTGAAGTGAAGTTTATTCAATTCCTTCTTACTAACTACAAGAAATGCTGCTAAGCTCCTCAGAATCAGTGACCATAATCATGTCTTCGTTGTCTAGCTATTGAACATCGTCTTTGGCTTCCATCATCTAAACATGATAAAACCAGAAACTTAGCAATATAAAATGTTTATATTTAAGAATCATTTATCAAAGATATAAGATTTAAGAAAAGATATTTCTTATAAAATGTATTCATTATTAGTTTGATTAGTTGAATAGTATTTTGCATAGTTAATTAATAGCAATACATCATCATAGTCAGTATTAATACGTATGCGGTAAATTAAAGTAATTATTAACTTAAAAAATAGTGAATACAGGAAAAATGAAGACAAATATGACGATTGCACTTCTAAAGATAGGTGCATTGCTCGGTGTTGTAGCCTTATTCCCTGCCATCTATATGATTCCAGTAGCAGTAACAATTATACTAACTTATCAATATGTGATCGCAGCAATATTCAAAGTGACAGTGATGCCTACCATGGATTTGGCGTGTTTCTTTGGTCATGATAATGCAAATGTCAATTTTATGTCTTACACCATTGTTGAAAAGTTTGAATTCAAAGTTCTAAGAGAAAACTTTTACAACTAAATGAAAACACATAAGAAGCTCAGATCAGGCATTACTGAGATACTAGGTGACCTATATTGGAAAGAGTTAGATGCAGATAAATATATTGATCATTGTTTTGCTAAAGTACCTAAAGAGTTTAAGAATTAAAAAGATATATAAGACTTTATTGAAAAGGATATTAACAATGAGATGCCATTCGATAAGCCTCAATGGAGAATGTACATGCAGGAAAACTACTAAGAAAAGTATAGCATTATCTTTTATAAGCAACATCATTCAATGTGCGATGGAGTATCATGTATGAGTCATCACTTAACTCATGGTGTAAGCACTGAGTTTGACACAACCAAGCTATTTCCAATTAAAAAGCTTTCATTCTTGGAAAGAATGCAAATCAGATTGGCATTCCCTTTTAGAGCCTTATTTGTGATTAAAAAGTTAGCAGTGTTAAAATAAGACTTCAATCCTCTACATGACGGCAAAAGAAAGTTAACAGGTGTTAAGAAAGCAGCCACTAGCAGTGATTTGAAATTCTAAGACATTAAGGCAGCTTCCAAAAAGCAAAAATGTACCATAAATGATCTGGTAACTGCATGTACTGCCACAGCTTTGAAAGAATATTTTGAACTTAAGGGAGATAAAGAAACAAATTAAGTCAATATTGTAGTTCCAGCAAATATTAGATTCGGGCATTATGAAAACTTCGAAACTATGAAATTTGAAAATAAGTTTGCTCCAGTCCCCTTGACTATAAATTTATTCTAAAAATTCCCTATAAATCCTTAATTGTATAAAGGTTTACCATTAGATAGTGACTTAACTAAATCTATTTAAAAAGTGTCAAAAGTTACAAGTTAATTACGCTCCTAGTTCTTAGACATCTATGCCACATATGCTATGTCTTTCTATTCAATTAAATTCACTCCTAACTTTCTTTCAGATTGGTTTATTAAGAAATCTACAATGCTATATCAAAGTTATCATATTTAATATACAACTTTTAAATGCCCTTTTATTTGGCTTTCTTATTTTATATTAATATGCCATACACTTTGGCTTTCTCCAATGTACCAGGTCTTTTGAGACCATTAGAGTAAGATGGTAAAAAATCAGTGTTGATGTGCAACTATTTGATACCTTCAGGTCATACAGGACTAGCAATTGGTGCTATTTCTTATTCAGAATACTTCAAAATAACTTGTGTTTCAGACTCTGCAATTATCAAAAATAACAATAATAGTTCAAATATTTTAAAAATATATAATTATTGATTATGACTGATCCTTAAGTACTTTTAGATATGGTTGAAAAGAATCTTAAGGCGTGCTACGACACTGAGAGAAAAGACAATCCAGAAAGTGAGAATAGTCCTCCCACTAAAACAATCGAATGAAATTTTAAACTAAATTGACTAAGATGATCGAAATTAATTTGCATTTATTTTATTTTGATATACTTCATGTAGTTTAATAAAACTTTAAAGCACAAAATGTATCTGTGACATAATATTTATTTCTAATGACGTACCTATTATTAAGTGTATTGATTCAATTGTATCGATTTTTTAAGAAGGTTAAATAGTTTGATAATAGTGAAGTTCCAAAATATTTGTAGCAATTACTATTATCCAATACAATTAAAATATTAGAATTATGATTTTATTATAAATACTAGAAATATCTTTTAGAATTAAAAATGATGAAAAAAGATAAATTTAGCAAATACTATTGATTATCTTTAAAAATTTTATTAGAATTTTCAAAAAAAGTAATTAATAACAAACTTTTTATATAAATTAAATAAATAGAAAAAAATAACAAATAATTAGCATTAGCTCAAATCAAACGAATGTAGCGCTAAAACAACAAACACTCTTTTATACATTTTTAAACTTATGATAAAATTTACCATTTTTTCAGAATAGTCTTTATAATTTTATTCCTACCCAGTTCCATTTCTAATTGATTAAGGAATAATCCATAGCCCCTTCAAAGAAAAATACCTTTTTATTAAATAATAATAGTTAAGACCTTCTTCTGTAAATTGTTTATCGTTATTTTTTTTTTAGCATAAATTAAAAAATTAAAAATCGTTATCATATACATAAACTATTTAAATTTATAATTAAGCAATATCACGAGGCCTCTAAATTGCCAGATAACGTGATTAAAGTCTCAAAGAGTGGTTAGGCTCACAAATACATAAATTATGGAGTAAAAAGAATTATTAAATTTGGTGATTCCAAAATCAAAATCTTTGGTGCTGGAAAATCTATTGAAATGGCTTTGAAAGTATCTGAGTAGATCTAATTCAAAATAATGAAAAAAGTTAAGGTAATTTTAATTAAATTACCTAAAAAACTCTAGTATGTAAGGCTTTCATAAAATTTTGAAAAAATTAGACTTGATTTATATTGTTCAATTAATCTACTTTAATTAAATAATTACGTTCCATGCTAATTTAATATTAATTTTGTTGAATTTATAGAAGTTACAAAATTCATCCCCTTTAAAAAGAATAAAATCATCATTTGGTTTAGATAATTGATATTTCATCAGTTGAGATGCATTAGAAAATTAATTTGCCCAGAGGAGGGGATTTTGATGAATTACTGTAAAGTTAAAGCATGGTTTTTATCAAGCCTTGTATCAAAATCACATTGACCTTAGAACATGATGCAAATTAACATTTACATTTAAACTGTAAATAATTTCACAATCTATAAATTTATCGTTTCTATGAAAATAGCATTAATATTTCAAATAAAAAGATTGAAAATATTTAAAAAATTTAAAAATATGTAATTAAATAAATTTAACTTTGGATACATTAATTCAACTGAAAATAAAATATAACCTTTTTGCAATTTTTTATTCTTAAAAATTAAAGTAAAATTAGTTAAGCATAGAAATAAATAATAAGTTAAAATTTGCAAAATTTTCGCCTTCCAAAACGTAATATATTGAATTAACTTACATTTAAAAAATAGAAAATTGACAAAAAATAAATGTTTTATATTATGGTTACTAACACCCACGATATGCTTCATACTATTCTGATTAAAAAAAGATTCCTCGAAATCACTCTAGAGAAAGACGCTTAGGTTTAGCAATAAGAGGTGGGAGAAGTAGGCCCAGAACTTCTGCTGCTATAGCCTTAGGAGATATCGATTTTTGTGCTATTTCGTAGGGACAAGAATCCTATAGAAGAAATGCAAGAGGAGGGAGAGGAAGCAGGGGTGGTTTACAAAATCGGCACCCTTATTCCTCGATTCTCGAAAGAATATCAGAAGAAAGACATGCAAGAAGTTTGAAGAGAGCCTATGGTAAAAGAAGCGAATCGGCAAAGAAATGAATATTAAAATTTTATTGTAAGAGTTAGGCAAAGACAGAAAGTATATTAGGTTCAATCGATATTTAAAGGAGATAAAGACCTCCTTTTAGAGAGGGAGGAATTTACCCTTCTACTTTAACGAGTTAATTAAATCTGAGAAGTAGAGATCATATTCCAATGCGAGAAAGAGGAACTACTATGATGCAAGGTTAAAGAGTCATGCCTTAAATGAGTAGAAGTATAGACAGTTAAATTAGGGGTGTGGAATTTGATAGACCTTTAAGAGGAATGGGAGATGATCGTCTCCCTCCAATGAGAGGAGGTTTTAGAGGAATTCCCTCAATGAGAGGAGTTAGAGGTATGCTTCCAATGAGAGGGGGTAGAGGTATGCCTCCAATGAGAGGAGGATTTGGAATAATGCCAATGAGAGGTAGTTTCAGGCCTCCAATCAAAACCTCAAAACCCCAAAATGAGTTTTATATGGCCTTGATTAGAGGGTAATGTTTGGGATTAGGGTTAAATTTATTTCTGAAGCGTCACTTCACTTTAGTTATGAAACATGAAAGTTTATTTTTGATTAAATTTTTTATAATAAACTAATATGTTTTCATATTTTAAGAAATATAGTAGCATTTTTATTTATAAAAGATAAATTTGTTTAATTATTTTTTCTACTTTAGTTTTTTTCATAAGTTATCACTTTAATTGATCGTTTTTACATTAAGTTAGGCAAGTATATCATTTCAAAAAATGGCATTTAGGCACAAGTATTTTTGAAATTTTCATCATAGACTATTTTTAAATTCAACTCGATACTTTTATTCCTTTTTTAGTAACTTAAGTAAAATAAAAATATAAGTAAATGTTTAAAATAAGGGATTTTATTTGTTTAATAACCCTAATTTTGTCATGTTTTAATTCTATTATTATTATAAATAGTTACCATTCTTAAAAGAATGTATTTAGAATTTCAATAAAATCTTAGACATTTATCAAATATAAACTTTTTACTGAAGGTCATTCCTGTAAATATAAATGGAAAAAATTTTGCTAAAATTGTAACAATTTTTAGAGAAGAATCTACAATTAGTACTGATACTTAATTAGCTTAATATAAATTAGTATCATTTTAAATAATACCAATACTTAATAAGTACCTCGATGCAGTTATGATAAAAAATAAATGAATAAAAATTTTAACCATTAAAATAATTAATTACATTTAATCTAACAACAAATATGAGACTAATTAAAAAATTAAATCTACAATCTTAACATTACCCATGTTAATTGAAACACATTTAAACTTGTTAAGGGGTTTTGGGGGTTTTGAATTAGAGGTGGCATGCCATCATCGAGAGGATTTTTCGGAAATATGGACATGTTAATGAGAATGAGAGGTAGATTTCTAGGCATGAATATGACAAATATAGGAAGAGGAATTGAAAGTCTAAATGTAGGTAGAGGTAGCAGAGGCATGGAAATGCCAATAAGAGGGAGAGGTAGTGAGAGACCATATAGAGGTCGTGGGATGCCCATGAGAGGCATGCCTCCTAGAATTTCAGAAAGATAAAGTGACTATCCATATCCTTAAATTGAAGGTTCTCTAAAGACTTTTACCTAGGGCTAAAAATTAAAGTTGATTTCCTTGATCAGCGAAATGCTTAAATTTTTTATACCATTTATTTTTTTTTGAAAAATACCCTATTACACATCGTTATGCACAGAATCCAAACCCCAAAAGTATTAATGAGTTATTTATCTTATACATCTTAGATTTAATTGAAATTTAATAATTAAAATCATTTATCAATTTATAAATAAGTTTTTTTAGTTAATAAGAAAGAATTAAATATGCTTAAGATATGATAAGAGTTTATTAAAAAGGAACAATGTCTTTACCTGTTGAATTCAATATTGAAAATAATAAGGGTAGTTTAAATTGATTTAAAATATCAAAATTAAGTTAAATTTAATTTCATTCCTTTATAATTATGAAACATTTGAGCTTCCTCCATCTCATAGTTTTCATAATGATTAAGCAGAACAACATTACCCTTAAAATATATTATTACATAATTTATATAAAATGTTATTTATTTAAAATTATTGAAAACTTCCACAGATGCCCTTACAACATCTTGTATGACTTTTTTTTTAAAAAAATTGTAATTGATTATTGTGTGACTTAAAAATATGAAACATTTACAATTTATAGATTCAAATAAATTTTATAAAGAGTTCAATACAATTTATTAATGATTATTAATAAAACATTGCATATTTAAAAATGTCAAGCTAATTATATGATAAATATTTAAAGTATACACCTTCAAAATTACATAATTTTTTTCAGAATTCACTTTGTTATTCCTTTCATTTAAACTTTTCTTTGAAAATTATGAAAGAATATGAGGTTTTAATTAATAATCCAGGTCTAGATCAAGATCTAATGAGAGAAGGGATTTATATCGATTAACTGAGAGTCTCTAATTTGGGAAATTTCGTGGTGAACGAGGAGGCCGTGGGAGTAGAATGAGAGATTATGGTAGACTTCAACACTTGAATGAAATCGAATCTGATGTCATGAGAGGCAGAGGGGGCATGAGAGGAGGTCGAGGAGAATTCAGAGGAATAGGAGAAATGAGAGGTCGAGGAGATTTCAGAGGTAGAGGAGATTTTAGAGGTAGAGGAGAAATGATAGGAAGAGGAGAAATGAGAGGTATAGAAGAATTTAGAGGTAGAGGAGACTTTAGGGGTGTAGGAGAATATCGCGGAGAGATGAGAGGTCGTGGAAATATTAGGCGTCGTGGTGACTTTAGAGGCCGTGGTGAAATGAGAGGTAGAGGAGAATACAGAGGCCGTGGAGAGATGAGAGGTAGAGGAAGTTTCCGAGGAAGGGGTGAAGAATTAAGAAGAGAATTTGGAGAATACAGAGGATCAATGAGAGGCGTTAGAGGAAGAGGAGGTTTACATAGAATCAATGAAGATGAATCTCTTGAAGAGCGAAACTATGAATGATTATACAAATGATTTCTCAATTAAAAAATAAGTTATTTAAAAATAACCACAATTAATTTCATTAATCTGAACATAAAAATAAAAAATCAATCATTATTGCTAAGCATAATTTTAATTATTTTGTAATAAAAATATGAATAACTGATTTTTTCCCTTCTAATTAATAAATAAATCAGATTTATTATACTTAAAGAATTAACTAATTAAAGACTATCTCAACAATTTTATAAAGACTCAACATATAAAGAATCTAATAGAGCTATTATAAATATGGGATTAATTGATATAGAAGCCTAGGATAAACTTAATATAATTCGATAGCTTATGGTCAAATAAAATAATAAAACCTTATGAAATTATAATTATTTTTATTTAAAGTCATCTCTATAACAATTTTAATAGACCACATTTGTCCTTAAGTTTTATTTAAATTACTATAATGAGAATGATTTTTATCTCTTGAAATAAATGGATGAAGTAGTTATATGTGAGCAGTAATTTCTAATTAATAAATTCAATTGCAAAAAAATTGTAGATAAATTATAGTTTTCAAGATTTACGTGGAATGTTTACTAAAATTTAATAGGTGAGTTTAAATTTATAAAATTTTCTCATTTTATAAAACTCTAATTTTTCAAGGTTTTAAAGGCTTCTTACTTCTCATAGAGATTATTTCCATTAGTAAATATGACTATTTTCACCTTAAAATTACCTATTCAATTGAATAGCCAGTAACAGAACCTTAACTGATAATTAATTCATAATATTTATTTAAATATGCAATCTTACTCTTAGAAATAAACCATACCAAAGCTACCAATAGGCACTCATTAATAACTCTATTAAGACTAATATCAGCACTAATTAATATAGCAACAACAACAATGATACTCCCCTCTCCTAAAGACCCAAAACCCCCACGCAAATAATATTTAATAAAACACCAATGATCAGATTAATTTCAATAAAAGCAGTTTTTTGTCTCAAATAAACAATGATAATGTGAAATACATAGATTAGAATCAGATCTACAGCCAGCATTAATAGCAAAGACTGTAGCTATCAGACAAGAAAAAGACTCAAAATTATTATCAAAGTTAGTATATTGATGAGCAACAACAGTATAAATACAACTAAAATTAACAATAAAGTAATATCACATAAAAACTAGGAAGCAATCAGAGAGCAGTCACATCATCAAATGATAAGTAAAATAATTAGAATAACAATAACAATAATTCCTATTCATTCATAAACAATAATAGTAGTAATATTAACAGTACACCAGGCAGTAGATATAACAATTAGAAGAAAGTTATTATGTAATTATCTAAGAGTCCTATGCAATAATAACCTATCATTAATCAAAATAGTAATTTTTAACAGTAACAATCATAATAAGGAGTTAATCCCAGAGGATTTATTATTCAAATGATAAATAAAGAAAAGCAAAGAAATGGTAAGGTGTTTAAATTAATAAATCATTAATAATTATAAACTATTAAAATCCTAATCTAATTTCATCCCTATATAATAATAACGATACTCATGATATCAGAAAACAGAGTTAAAACATTAGTAGTAATAACAATTGGATAATAAAGAGCACAGATAAAAAGATAGTGATTAGAGATTCACCATCAAAACGTATTCAAAACCCCAAAACCCCTTAGTGAGGTTTATAAGTGCTTTGATTTGTAGGGTATAGTTGGGGTCTTATTGGGGTTAGTAGAGAAAACGCATGTTTTTTATGAATTTAATGAATATTTAATGAGTATTACTGTACTTAATTCAAACAAATTTTATCTGCTTATCTTTGTGATACCTCTTGAATTTAGCAGTCTGTAGTTGTTCTAGTATATCATCCAATGATTATCGTGGATATGCTGGAGCTTTTACAATGACCATCTCAACTATCTTCTTAATTTCATTGCATATTTCATCTTGCTTAATATGTTTAGCAGCCAAACTTATTGATTATTTCTCATGTTTTGTTCCAAAGTATGACATACTTTCCATATCGCACTCTAAGATAATTGCAGCTACCGCCCAAACATCCCATTATACAGAGCCATTTGTCCATTTCTCTCTTATAGGGAAGTATCCTGGAGTGCCTAAAACCTTAGCTAAAGTCACTATCTCTTGTCTTATTGCTCTGTTGAAATCTATGACTACTACTTCTAAAGGGCAGAGATTTAGCATTACATTTTCTGGCTTCAAATCTCTATGAACATACCCTAGATCATGGAGCTCTTTCACACCCTTAGTCATATCTGTGAGTATCTCATTCAAATCATCAGGATATCTATTATGGTAGAGATACTCTCTTAGAGTCATTTCAAACTTCTTGAGTCTCAATGCAATAAAACCATGACCAAGTATAACTCCGTCGAGCTTAGCTAAGTTCTTGCATTATCTTTTCTAAGCCTCTCTCAGTACTATGTATTCATTTGCAAACTCATTTTAATATTGCTCGTTCTTAATGAGATACTTGAATGGATATACCTTGTATGCGAATTCATCAACAACTATAAGTTTTACCTTGTTAGGTACGTCAATATTCAAATAGTTTTCAATACAGCTGCTTATGTCGACTGCATTTAATGCAGGTATATACATTGCTCTCTCTTATAAGCATGCAATATACATACCATTTGCTGGTTGGTTCATTGACTCAAACCGCTTCTATCTCTTAAGTCTCTCCTACTGCTCTATTTGTGAATCAAGAGAGTTATTTTTTCTTTTAGCAGGTACAAGCTTTTAAGTTTCCTCATCTTTAATCAGGAATTCGCTTAGATGATGCTTTTGCATATGTCTCTTTACTTTAGCTGAGTGCATATAAGACTTCATGCAGGTAGTGCATTAGTATCTACCATCTACTTTATTATGCTTGAAGTAGATCTTAGCTCTACCAGAGTGTACCTCTTTGATGTGTCTCTTCAAGCTTGACTCAGTTGAGAAGAAATTTTAGCAGTCTTCACATTAAAACGTTTTAATTTTTTCTATTGGTTGCTGTTCCTTATCTTCCTCAACCAATTCAACTTATGTTTAAACTCCCATCTCAGCACTCTACTTCTTGTTTTAAACTTAAATTTTAAAGACCTCAGCTTCAAACTCTAGAGCTCTTAGCTCTACCTCCTTTTCAATATAAATTACTTCTGGTTTCTTGGAGGAGCCAAAGTTGAGCAATGATTAACCTGTTCCAAGAGAAACTGCCTTACGATTTAAGTTAGCCGCCATGTTTAAATTCAAATTTAAATTTCTATTATTAATAAGTAAAAACCTCACTGGCTATACTAACTTTGTATAGGAGCTGGCACTGCAACAACAATGGTTGATTCTTAGGTGTTAGACATCATATTTATACTTAGTTTATAACTATAAATTTTCTAATTTTATGCTTAATATTTTTAATTTTGGTACCAACTGAGAATAAATTCAGGTTGGTACTGGTACCAATTAGGTTTTGAACCATTTTGGAACTTTTCCATTAAAACCTCATTAGTTTAAAACTAGGTACTAATTAAGTTTTGGTACTATTAAATTGGTACCAATTAAATTTAAACGAATTTAGTACCGGTACTAATCAAATTTAAACAAATTTAGTACTAATTTAATGGAACTAAATTGATAAAAATGGAGCTCCATCTCTGAAGTTTGTTACAGCTTCTGCCAGCTTTCTCCACGTATCCTTACCAGGTTGACCTCCTATAAGATGCCCATATTTAATACTAAGATTTTTAACAGTAGGATCCAGAACTCTATATATTAAAATTTGAAATTCAATAACAAGAGAAGGAACAAGGATGGAATCTATAAGTACTGCAATGAAGAGGGTTGAAGCTTAAGAAATGATCTCAAGATTTAGAAGCAAGGAAGATCTCTATCGATACCTCACTTAGCATGGTAAGCATGTGACATATACTTAATCATATACTATAGTGGGTTTATTCCTTCCAACGATGGAAGGTACCAAAATTTCATTCTTAAAAGCTATACTCTGCGATGAGAAGAAAGCCTTCAAAAACAGTGAAATAAAGTTGATAGATATACCAAACTACCCAGAGATTTCAGTCACTAATCTCTACGAGGATGCGATGAAAGATGAAGAGTTGGTAGTTTATCTTCCTACCAAGAAACAACTCTCTAACAAGCTTCCAGAAAGGAGCTTCTTCTTTGGAGTTCTTGGCACTTTAAGAGAGAGTTATCTCAGAGAGATCATTGAAGAAGCTCACAAAAAACGCTACTCTATTTCTCCTGAAGATTAAAAGAAGCAAGGCATACTAATAAGCGAGACCTGGCTCGCTGAGCTTAAGAAGCACCCATTCCTCTCTAGTAAGCTTTGATTCATAACTTTGTAGGGAAACCTGGAACTGGTATATTCCTAATGAAAGAGCATGCGAAGGTTCACAGAGAGAGAAAGTCATAGACTATTTATGAAGTGAGCAAGAGACTTTATAAAGATGTTTAAAAGCCAGAAGAAATGAACATAGATGCAGGAGCTGGCACAAAGAGAAGAAATATGGGCCCAAGCAAGCCATAAGAAGAGGAGAAGAAAGAAAAGACAAACCCCTTTATGGGTTAGTTTAATATGTGAACTTATTCATTCATTTAAATCTAAAACTTATTTATAAACATTCATTCTTCCTTCTCTCGCACACACTGTTGTCTTATCTATGCTTACTCTCTTGCAGCTATTCTGAATCAAGTCTACTGTATCTATATGCAAGTCATGCATTAGGTGATATAGCAGCAGTTTCTTGTAGTGGGTCTTTATTTTACTCCAGTAGAATTCAATTCCATTAAATTAAGGGCTGTAAGGAACATTGTATACAGGAGTTATGTTTAATTCTTCATAAGCTTTCTTAGACTCCTTAGTCTTATGAACTGATAGGTTGTCAACAAAGAGGATGATCTCTTAATCGTATTTATCTCTCAGCTTATTTAGGAACTCTATGTACTACTCTCGCTTAATAGAGCGAGGATGAATAACATGACTTTCTAAGCCAGAGTCTTCACTAATACCTGCTTTAATTGCATGGGTTACAACCTTTACTTTCTAATCGTAGACTTCTATATTATCATACTTCTTATACCAAGACTTATTAATAAAGGTGTTGAAGGTAAACACAGCTTCATCAGCGTGTATGAACTTGATGTTATTAGTAATAGCTCTCTGCATTTAATCATATATATAGTTTAAATTATTACTATAAAATGGCACTGTAAAATCAATTACTCTCTTCACTCTGTTGACAGTCTTTAAAGTAATACCATTTCTTCTATAAGTATTGGCTATAGTCTAAGGAGAGATACGTATGTCGGGAAACCTGCGATGAAACATGACAGCTCGCTAGTCTAATGGAAAGTGTGCCCAATACTTCAAAGTCTTCGAGTCGCAGAGGAAGTCAATATGAGCCTGAGAGAACTTTTATTTTCTTGCAGGATGCGTTCAACAACCAGAATTAAAATGCTAAACAGCTGGCAAGCAGTGATACCTAACAGTTGAGGCACTCTTGCGTAATAACTTTGCTATTGCTGCATAATTTAGTACAGGTTTGGCTAGTCTATATTAATACTTGTACCATACCTAAGCTTAAGCAGTAAATCTAAATATTACTCATGATAAATAGACCCTAAATTTTGCTAATTTCTATTTCTCATTTTGCAATTTTACCTAATTTCTATACTAATCCAAATAAGACCCCAACTAAACCCCAATAAGACCCCAACTATACCCTACAAATCAAAGCACTTATAAACCTCACTAAGGGGTTTTGGGGTTTTGATTGATCAGAAACGATACACAGATTAATCTAATAAATCAACAAACATATCCAATAACATAAGAGATCATAGCACTAGTGATGTTTAAGATAGGAAAAAGTAGAAATCAGTCAAATTTATTGACATTTAAATCTTATTTTTATGATATATATTTCCAAAATTTTATTTAAGTATATTAAATTATAAATGGAGAATCATTTTTTTATGTTCACTAAATATTTTTAATTAATATAATATTTTACTTGATAAAATTATACTGAATAGTATTTAGGTAATGAAAGTTTATAAAAGTTACATGATCAGATTCTCAGTGATAATGATGATGATTCTTACAACAATTAAAACTATGAAGATGAATACGATTAATAATAGGATTTCATAGATCTAGATTAAGACGATGAGCTAGATTATGGAGATGAATTAGTTTAAGAATCACCAAGCACTTCAAATAGATAAGCTGAATTTAAACCATAAAGTAAAGTAATTAAAACTCAGGTTATCTCTACATAAAAGAAATCTTAAATGTAAAATTCTAACGATTAAGCCTAATAAGATCACTCAAGTTACAACTTAGATAAAGTAGTTGCTCAGATGATGCTCAAGAAAGATAGAAAAATTCCCAATTCAGTATATAAACCACACAGCGAAGAAGTTATCATTCTTATAAGTTCTTTGCATACAAATCTTCATTCATCGATGGCTAGAGTTATTTTCAATTACCCAAAGTATTGTTAGAGATAAGACACTGCTCCCTCATTTTTATAGACTGAACATGAAGCTATGTATGATTCTAAATATACCATCTCTAGAATATATACACAAGCAGAGTTGAAAGAGAATAATTTGTTGTTAGGGTTTAAAATGACTGAGAGCACTCATATTTACAATTCCGTGGTTAATTCTATGAAAAACTTATCAAAATATACCATTACATTTCACAATAATCAACCAACATGATATTTATTGTAGCTTACTTTAATTATAAAACGCTGGAGTGAGAATAGTCTGCCCTTCAACTTCAAAATGGAATGTAACATGGACAGGTGTAACAAAGCCAGAGGTCCTCAAAGAAATGTTTCGCTTGCAAAGAATCAATCATTTCCCCTAAAGTTTTCACTTAGGCCGAAAAGATTTAATGTGGAAGAATATACATAGAATGATAAAGTAGTACCCAGCTGATTATGACATTTGTCCGACGACTTATCTAATGCCTGAAGATTATAAGAAACTAGTTACTGATAGAGATATAGATAATGGGAAAGCACTGTTTATTATTAAGCCAAATGCTTCATCTTGTGGTAAGGGTATATCAGTCCTTGGACCATAGGATCCGATTATTAAAATAATATCTTAATATAAACTTGATTCCCAAAAAAGGGGGTTATTTAATCTCTAAGTACGTAGCGAATCCACACTTAATAGATGGCCTAAAATATGACCTTCGTATTTATGTCCTTGTTACTTCCTATGACCCACTTAAGATTTATCTCTTTAAGGAAGGTCTAGTAAGATTTGCAACTGAAAAGTACTCAACCAATGCAAACTCATTAAAGAAGAGATTTGTACATTTAACTAATTACTCCGTAAATAAGAAAGCAGAGGGATACGTAAGAAACTAAGATAAAGCTCAATAAGCACAAAATAGTTAAGATTAGACAGAGAGATCAAGTAAATGGAATCTCTTATAGCTAAAGAAATAATTTGAAAAACTTGGCATCGATTACGCACAGGTGAAAGGAAGAATCAAAGATGTGATCATTAAGACATTAATCTCCGTAGAACCCCACATTATCAATTCAATGAGTCGATGTACCAGGCATAGATAGGTATGCTTTGAAGTATACGGTTTTGATATTTTACTTGATTCTAAGCTAAAACCATGGCTCCTTGAAGTAAATATATCACCAAGTTTAAGTAGCAGTAGTCCGCTAGATAAGAAAATAAAAACCATGCTGATTTGTGATACGCTAAATTTAACAGGAGTCTAACCATTTGACAGAATTAAGACACTTAAGGAATAAGAGTAGATGTTAAGAAATCGTTTATTGGGCCTCAATAGATCTCCTAAAAATGTTAAACGTTCCTATGAATATCTTGGAGGAGATGGTTGTGATAAAATTTTGAAAATTATGGGCAATGACCTTACAGAAGATGAGCTACAAGTCATAGTTGACTATGAGGAAGAGCAGCTAAGGAAGGCAAACTTTGATTTGATCTATCCTATTTCCTCTAATATACCTTATTATCAACAATTCTTTGAATTTCAGAGAAGTGGGAATGAGATACTCTGGAAATATCTCAGAACAGTATAACAGCAAAATTAGCAATAATCTGCTACGTAGAAAATGTAACCAAAAATTTAATATATTGTATGATTTATTACTAGATTAAATTATAAAAACTTGTATGCATTAAAAGTCATCGATATATGAAATAAAATTTATTCATTAAATAATTAACAATATAAACAGTCTATATAAACAAAATGAAGCCACTTTTGATCTTGAAAATAAATGTGGGCCAGGAAAATGGTGGAGTAATTCCTTTGAAAATTTACTAAAATGATGAGGCTTATTTTAATAAGATCACTGATTCCCTCTTTGAATTGTTTCCCACTATTAACACAGGGTCTTAAATTAAGAAAGTTCTTATTGATCAGATTATAATTTTATTGAAGAAATAAATGAATGAAATTTTTTTATTTTAAAGAGGGGATTCAAGAAGCAATTATTGAGAAGGAAAAGCGTAAAGAAAAACGATAATAACAAAAAGTATCAAAGTAAGAAAATCATTAAAGAACATTTGAGCAAAGAAATTTTGATTCAATAATGAAAAAAGAGTCATCTGATAATGACTAAGTTATTGACGATTAATATTGCTAAAGTTTTAAATATCTTTTTATCTTTTTAAATATACAAAATATTATTTTTTGAGTTATATTATATCTTTCTTGTAGTAATTATTGAATTCTTTTACATTCTTAATAAGCTATAATAAATAATATATTCAATATAGAACCAATTGTATACTTTATAATTTCTTTATCTATTCTGTCATATAGTTTTGTTCTATGCACTGTATTTTAATATATTCTATAGAATATTTATCTAGTAATAATTCAACACATTCTGTGTAAACTCATTGAACAACTAAAAATACGATAATTAGCAGCTTTAGTAATAAAACATGAAAATTAAGCAAGAAAATCAATAATAAAACTTAGCTAATCAAGATCATAATAATCTCAAAATAAAACAACATACCTAGTCATAATAACACGATTAATTAAGCAATAGGACATTCGATGTTGATAAAAAGTACAATCATCACTAAACATACACTATAGCAGTGAACAGTGCGCTCTATTCCCCAATGATACTCGAGTAACGATAGTTTGAGGAAGACCAAGAAATTGATCAAGAACTACTGTTAATTTAAAATAATTAATAAAACCACTAAGGCATTTAGGTTTTTAGAGTGGAGTAATAACACGTTAACTTTAAGAATGGACAAGCTCAATAAATTCAAAATAGTTAGGATTCTATAAACCAGTTTAAAGTCAACAATAAAAAGCACTCGAAGTCAAATTCTCTGAATTTATCAAGTTACAAACCTTTTTAGAAAAAGGAATCTCAGCTTAAGCTTAATGACAAAGATGTTTTAAACTACAATTTGCCTTTTTCTCCAAACGCTTCAACTCTAAACCCAACAACTGAGAAAACAACAATAAACAATACTAATCGAGGGTCTCCAACCAATATGACTTCTGGACATTAAAACACAACAACATTCAATCATGATTCTGGTGTAAAAATGGAAATTTAAATTACAGAGGATTCTGATAATACTATCAGCACATCAAACATTTGCAGTGCAAAGAGCCAAGTTAAAAATCAGTTGAATTTAAGAAATAGTGATACATTTAATATGCAAAAGTAGAAATAATAAATGGAATAACTAGATCAGCAATAGTACCACCAACAGATTGATATCACTTCAAATGGTTCAATTAATATTATTACTCCCAATGAATATATAATACAAAAATATTCAAGTTTTTTTTAGTCTAATATTGTTTAGCTATATTAGATCCCCAATTCAAATAGATACTCCATAAAGCTTTGACAATAAAAATTCTATGCAAAATTTAACAAAAGATTAAAGTCTGTTTAATTAGAAAATAAAGCAATTTCGAATAAGCGAAGATTTTCATTAAAACAGAAAAGATAAGCAATAAAATATTACTTATGATGATATATAACTTTAAAAATAAAAATTCTTTTAAATTAATGAGTTTTACATAATTTCTTATACCTTTGATCTCATTACTTCATTTATATTCAGATTCCAACTTTCTTTTATACTTGATTGACTTCTATTGTTTCATTTATTGTACTATTTTATTTATTAGATTATTTTTTTTCAAATATCTATTAAATAACTTTAAAAGCAGCCAACGGACTTGACAAGAATAACTGGTAATATTGATGAAAGTTATGACAATTATATAAAGTAGACTTATCCCTCCAATAAAAACAGTTATACACAAATCAAGTAAAATAAAGTTTAGTATCATTCAAGACAAAAGAATCAAAGCTACTCATTTACATCTTAAACTCCTACTAATTTGAATGAACCACAGACTAAGTAATATAATGGTTACAAGGGAATTTCATAGAATAAAAATCTCTTACTAAAATAAAAATCTAAATCTCGGTCGAAATCTCGAGAAAACAATTCCAAAAAAGTGTCACTAGCGCAATCTTCGTAAAGGCTGTTTAATTAAAGTAAAATTTAAGAAGAAAAGTTGAACTATAAACGCGATTAAATAAGCAGAGAAAGACAGAGAGATGAGAAGCATGTACTCACGTTTAAACCAGAAATTAACAAGAAAACCGATCAAATTTTGACATAGAGACATTAACGGAGACAAGACAAAATGATGAGCACAATGGCTTCTAGAACTTTCGAGTGTTCCCCAAATCAATAAAATAGTAATAGCAGAATGAATAGTATTAATGATATATTAATATTTGTTTAAGACATCTTCATATTTACTAATAGGGTATTTTAGAATATATTTATTTATATAAGTGAATTGTAATACTCTTAAAGTTTTTGAGATGTCAGTATCTCCCGCAAATATAAGTAATTCTAGTAAATTTTAAAAGTCTTTTAATAAAACTGTTTACATTGAAGAAATAAGATCCCCTAAAGATGCAAAATATTGTAATTTTTTTATAATATAAAGTTATAATTTCTAAGTTTTTGCAAAACATACTTTCTAACCTTAAATACTAAAAAAATCAGCTCGAATGGTTGAAGAACGTAGGAAAATGAGTTGCGATAAATATCCAGTGCATGAACAACTTTACAAAAATGTTTTTGAAAAAGAGAGAAAACTATAAAAGTTAAAAGAATAGCAAGACTAAATAATAGAATTTCAAAATATGTCACCTTTGCTGCATAAGAAAAAGCAGTAATAATAATAAACAGTATAAATTGGTAATAACATCAGGAAAGTTGGTACAAATAAACGCCAGACTTTAATCCAATAAAAACTCTATGAAAATGTTGAGACATAGTCTTAGGATATAAATATAAAGATTAAAGATGAGAATGATGAGAGCTTTGTGAATGATTCTATTAGATAGTAGCAGCACGCTCAGAAATTACTATAATATAAAGAGTAACTTAATAGCACACTGGAAGTGAAGAGGATGTAGCAGAAATATTAGTTGGAAAATTTTGATGAGCATGGTCAATAGCTATTCAAACCCAAAATCATATACAATTCTATATTTACTTTTTAATTTAACTCAAATTTCTATTTTTAGAATCCAAATTTTTGTTTAAAATCACTCGAGGTCCAATAGGTGGGAAAGACTAAGAATTCCGCGAAAAACTAGACATATGCACTCGCATGTACTATTTCATGTATGTTAAATAGGAAAAGTAAAAAGAAATCGAGGAAAGAGAATTTGCAAGACTTAAAGATAAAGCAAATTAAAAATGGATGACTAGTACCTCATAGAAAATCTTTGAGAAAATGTAAATTAGGAAGCTGAAGGAGCTGTTTGATATTATTGATAATGATAAGGATGGAGAAATATCTGAAAATAGCTTTATATAAATATAGAATAAGTATTTTTTATTTTCATTCAATATTAAACAAAATGTATAAATTACCTTCGTATAGGCATAGTTAACACATGAGTCATAGTAAATATTAAGACCTTTAATAAAGATGGGTAGGAAACTTGACTTCAATGAATTTTTGGAATAACTGCAAGAGATATTAAGTTAGAAAAGATAAGAACCAATCACATAATGTCTATTTTCTGAAAAGAAAAGAAGAATTCATGCCACTAAAATATAATATTATAATTATCATGTAGATATTTATTGCATAAAATCTTAATGATTTATTAAAATAATATACTAAAGAGAACTATAGCCCTATAAAAGCCCAATGAAAAAAAATTAATAATATAAATAGATGTGAATTAGAATTATTTAATGCTCTCTAAATGTTAACATTTCAGCATTACATTTAATTCAATATTCAATTAACAGGGAATATATAATATATATTTATAAATCAATTTGAAATTATTTTCAGAGTGAGATTGAATTAAGACTAAATTTTTCCTATAATTTAAACATGAAGCAAGGTTTAATGATATTAAGTAATAATTAATAAACAGAGCGAGAAATTGATTAAAACTTTTGTGCAAGAAAAGAAGAACACTACTCATATTCAATGTTAACATTAACCAGACTAAAAAAGGAACATTATGATAAAAAGACAAAGCTAGAGCAATTTCTAGACTACTATGACTGCCCCGTGTGCTTTCTAATGAGAGAAAATATATTCGAGTGTCCAAGCTGCAAATCCCGCGCATGTCAGGATTGTTTGAGAGATTTTGCAAAGGAAGAGCACAAAAGAAACCCATAATACGTGAATGATAATACTTATAAGTGCATGATCTGCCTCAAGGTGCAAAAGCAGCTTCCCATGCATAAATTCCTATACACTTTGCTGCAAGAGTTAAAGTTCAAGTGCAATGATTGTAAGAGGACTATGAAATTATCTAACTTAAAAAAGCATAAACAGTTGAATGAGTGTCATCGTGGGCAAGGTGGGGATGATGAGGAAAATGAAGAAATGGTTATGGCTGAGTATTAACCAAATGCTTAGAGCAATGAAACGAATTCCCTCATTAAAAGTTTGTTTGTGTTTGAGAGAGATTCAAAGTTCATTCATGAATTCGAAATGCAGTCCAGAACATTGAGAAAGCGTACTGTGGAGTCATCACATGCATTCCCACATAACTTTTAATCAGTATAATCCCCACAAGGTAGACTCTTCCTGATTGGTGGAGGTGATTTTAATAAGGTGCCCGAAACTATGTTTGAATGCAACGAAATATTCTTTGATGAAGATGATAAATGCTTATTGCTTCCCAAAGACAAGATGAAGTACCCTCGCCATGGCCATTCAGCTTGCTGGTTGGGTGACAGATTTATAATAGTAACAGGTTCAAGAAAGGAAACAGATTAGGCTTAGATCAGAGCTGAGTGCTATAATGCAAACTTGGATATTTGGTTCGATGTATCTTCCTTAAATGAAGGCCGTCACTATCACGCCAGTTGCTCATTCATGGAGAGATTCGTTTATGTATTTTGTGGAATTTCAAATTAGTCAAAGAAGTACATAAACAGTATCGAGAGGTACGATAGCGTTTCAAAGAAAGACTGGGAGCTCATTTCATTCCCAACTGATAAATTTCAAGCCAGACAAGGATTAGGCGTAGCTTAGACTAACAAAGACGAAATTCTAATTTTCGGAGGATTCAATGGCAAATTCATGAAGGATGCACATATATTAAATTGCACAAAGAAATCTATCAGACTAGCAGAGCATCAACCAACTCTGGAATTGTTCTTATTCCAGATGCCCACTGTCTATGAATAATCGACTGGAAGTATTTATACAGTTGACTGGCAAAAAATGAAAATCATCTAATATTCAAGAAATATCTGGAACATGATTGCCGACCTAAAAAAGAGCTGAGCTTGAAATGAAGTAAGCTGATGATTTCTATTATCAGTGGGTATAATAAATCATAAATACAAATATAATAATGAGCAATAATATGAACACTACACTCGCTTTATAAAATAATTTACTCTAATGGGTAATTACAAATGTGACTATTAATTTTTATAAGTATTGATCTCTCCATTATCTTGTATAATAAAATTTGTTTTCTCTAATTATTTGAATAAACTCTTAGTTTTAATTCACTGTTAATCTATTTATGTGTGAATGATAATGAAGAGATTTTTAGATTTTTAATTCATTCTCTAAATTTTCATGATTTCTATAAGAAATTCTCTTTAATTATAGATGATATTTTTCATCTTATTTCCTGACAAATCTCTACATAGTTTTCTATCTTTGCACACCTCCAGTACCTAATGTACTTGAAGTTTGCTTGCTCTCCTTAACTTTGATTAGATCATCCATAAAATAAACATTATAGTTTAAATGCAAATAAAAAAGATTAGTAAAGTCTATTTTTGCAGTTTTACTTTTTCTCAGTTTGTTTAACTATAAACTTCTTTAACTCTATGTTTGTGTCTATTGATGATATTCCATATCTTATGTGATTCACGTATTTCAAATAAAAATCAAAACAAATTCTATTAATAAGCCTAAATCTTAAAATAGATTTACATGTTTTTAATACTAATCAGCATGTTTTTTAGATTTCTCCATTAAATCTTAATTGTTTTAAGCATTACTTGAGGGTGTAATATCTTCATTATTTTTAAAAGTGTGGTGTCGGTTTCTGTTTAACAGTCCACTCCCTCTTCTCATCTAGCTTACAATCCAAATAAATTAACTACTAACAAATTAAATATAGTTTCTTCCCTCATTATATGATGATGATAATAATATTTGATTATATGAATACTGTTCTCTATAACTCTTGATAAATTCCTGATATCTTTTTCTTCCATATTCTTTATCAAATTATAGTGACTTTACCCCTGATTTTAATGATCTTCCTCTCTGATTAATTATTTCATTAGTGTCCGTTTTTAGTTGTTAGATTTAGCTGTTTGAGGTTTTTTGTTGTAACTCGTTGTATTTCCTTGTAGATTATCTTCATCTTGATTATATTATAATATTTCAAAATTAAATTAATAAATTTATTGAGAAGAAGTATGAGTTTATAATTATTTTTACAAAAGATTAGGATTCAAATCTAGATTTGCCTCTGGCTTTCTTATCCTACCAGTAGAATCATACCTATTATGTTAAGAACTCAGCTGATTTGAGAAAGATTTATGTGTATAATTTGTGGTTGTTGCTGCAGGGTGTACATGGGTTATTCTTAGCATCCTTATTTAAATAATTGAGAATTATATTTATTCATTAGAAATACCATTTAAACAACTCTCAAAGGAAAGAAATGATAAGTAACATGCTATTAAAAGATATTAATTAGGGTTGAAAAAAGTTCTTGTCCATTTTATATTACACAAATGCTAATAAAATTTTTCATTTTTAAGACTCTTATTATTATTAAAAGGATATTTGAATTTTAACACAACAGATTTTTTAAAATTACAATTTTCTAATTAAAACTTCAATTATTTTATTTCAAAATAATTTGAATAAAAAAAACTGAAACAAAAGAGACATCATTTAAAATTACTTAAATATATAGCTATAATTAAGGAATTGAATTTAAATGCAAAATAAATCATCCCTATCAATATGGTTAGATAAACAATATAATACGTGTATTAGATATTTAACATAAATTTATTTTATAATCCTTGGTAATAATAGGTTGCTGATTAAACGTGATGATATCATCGTTTTAAGTGTGATTTGAGATTAGTACTTATTAATTAATAACTAAATTTCTATCAACCAAATGGAAAACACAAGACCAGGTCACATTTACTTCGCCTCAGAGTCTGTTGGTGAGGGTCACCCAGACAAGCTTTGCGATCAAGTATCAGACGCCGTCCTCGACGCCTGCCTCAGAATCGATCCCCACTGCAAAGTCGGCCTCGAAACTGCCACCAAGACCAAGTTAGTGTGTCTTCTTGGAGAAACTCTTGTCAATGGAGGTACTGTCAACTACGAACAAATCGCAAGAGAAGTTTGCAAACAAGTTGGTTATGATGATGACTCAAAGGGTCTTGACTACAAGTCAACCTCAATCCTTGTTAACGTTGAGAGACAAAGCGCAGAAATCGCTAATGCAGTTCATACCGAGAAAGATATGGATGATTTCGGAGCTGGAGATCAAGGACTCATGTTCGGATATGCCACCGATGAATGGGATAAGGAAACACTCCACCCATACTCTCACTACTTGGCTAACCTTCTCTGCGAGGAGATGGGTAAAGCAAGACACTCTGGACAGATCCCATGGTTGAGACCAGATTGCAAATCTCAAGTTATCGTTGAATACGAGAACAACAAAGGTCACATCAAGCCAGTTAGCATTTACAATATCTTGATCTCAACTCAACACGACCCTAACATTTCCAACGAAGATATCAGAAGAATCCTCGAAGAGCAAATCATTAGAAAGGTCTGCCCAGCAGAGATGCTTACCAACACCAAGATCGTTATCAACCCCTCAGGTTCATTCGTGATGGGAGGTCCACAAGCTGATTCAGGTTTGACAGGAAGAAAGATTATTGTTGATACCTATGGTGGTTGGGCCCCACACGGAGGTGGTGCTTTCTCAGGAAAAGATCCCACTAAGGTCGACAGATCAGGAGCTTACTATGCCAGATACGTTGCCAAGTCAATGGTAGCTGCTGGTCTTGCCAACAGAATCCTCGTGCAAGTCTCCTATGCTATTGGTCTCGCAGATCCCCTCTCCATCTACATCGACTCATATGGAACTGTCAAGGAAGGTCTCACTGATGATGACCTTACAAGAATTGTCAAGAAGAACTTCAACTTCAGACCAGGTAATATTATTAGAGAACTCGACTTGCTAAGACCAATCTATCAAAAGACTGCCACCTATGGTCACTTCGGTAGAAACGATCCAGACTTCACCTGGGAAAAGCCCAAGCCAATCAGCCTCGATTGAGCATAAATACAATTACAATTCATGCATTATTGTAAAGTCTTACTTTAGCATAAACGACTATCTATTTATCGCAATTTATTTAGTAAATATCTAATAATTAATAAAGAAAACTTCTTTCTCTCTGTTCGGTAATTCCTGATTACCATAAATGCAAATTTTCAATAAAAATGTAATAAACTTAAATAGTTAACCTAATAATTTTTGAAATACATACTAATAACCCTGCTCTTTAGTTTGCATTATGACTACTTAAACTGAATCTGCAGGCTAAATCTTACCATAGTTTCATGTGAAAGTGTTAGTAACAAGTTATAAAAACAACTGATATAATTTTATGCAACAAATCAATTATAGCATTGAGAGTATTTCTCGATCAAAGGTTGACTATTTATCAAAACATTAGTGATATCTGGTACTTTAACAGTTTGATAAGTGTAAAGTTTTCCTCTGTATTCTAAGCTTGTATGAATAATCTATGGGTTCTTGATTAAGATCTCATCACCTGGTTTTATACTCTCATTGATGAATTTGTTAGTATGATAAAGAGAGACTACACTGAAGTTGTATTTGAAGTCAACGATTAAGAAGCACATTGGGACATCTTGTTCCTTGGGTAGGTGACTGACGATCTTGGCACTCAAAATCACATTACGGTTTTCACCAGCCTCTAGCTAACTTGTTGCTACTACGTTGTACATAATTTTTTATTTCTACTCATCATTATTGAATAGATTATAATTTACTTAGAAAGTATTATTAGTTTCCTTTTTAAATTAACATAGAGAGTTTATTAATAAAGAAATTAATTCTTTGTTTTTCATTAAATATTAGATTATGATATGTATAATATATTCTTTCGAGCAAATTCTTTTATTTTTTTATATAAAACATTTATATTCGAATAATTAATAATTAATTTTAAGCACATAATACCTTAATGTGAATAGCATGCTATTTGTCCTTTGTTTTATTTATGAATCTTCATTTATTTTATTTTTTAATATAATTACAAAAATATCTCTAAAATACTTTATTTAAGATATAGTTGCGAAGCTAACTTGTTGTTAGAGAGATTAAGGTACCGACTTAACCATGTTGATCAATTTGTTTGACTTTACTTTGCCCTTATGATGAATGAGAGTGTTCGCTTGAATGACAAAGTTAATGATCTTTTCTGCTCTCTAATCAGCTTGAAGGTTTGGATCAACTTAATGAGCTTTCAAGTAGTCTCTAACTGCCTCGTTGTATCTTTCCAAGTACTCGAAAATTGTGGCTCTGTTATAGTAAAGATCTGGGTTTGGTTCTTTTTGAAGTCTTTCAGTCTAACTATAGGCTTTTAGAGCATGAGTAAGCTCATCGGTACTTGTGTTATTTGCGAAGAAGTTTGTTAAGTGAGCGTTTCCCAATACGTCTATTATTTTTGAATTAATAAATATAGATCTTACACCAAGATTATGAATCAGAGAGATCTAAACCAACTGCTTTTGTAGCTAGAGCTATTGACTCTTTATATTTTGCCAACTTTAATTCAGCATCTATAATTTAATTGAAAAAGTTTATCAATCTTTACTGGGTTCTTCAATCATTCTGAATACCATCGATAAATGTCTCAATGCATTTTTGTTGTTCGAGTTCTATAAATCGAGATCATTATTTTGAAAACATATTTATTAAAAATACGCTTACCTATTCCAGTGAACCTTCGAAGCACTTCTTTGCTGATGCTAAGTCTCTCTTTTTCCAGTAGACATGCCCTAGAGCATCCCAAGCCTCTTGCTTTGTAGGCATCAATTTAATAGATTTGCTTAAAAAGTCCTCGGAATTTTTTGAATATTCTGGTAGATAATCTAGTGCTTTGCCTCTCAAATATAACAAATCAGCCTTCTCCTTCTTGTTTTAAACTAAAAATACCATTGTTAATACCTCATTAATATCCATTTTGAAAATATTTACTGAATTCAATTGGCTTTGTATCTAGAAGTTAAATGATTTCCTCTATTTTTTGTTTTATAAGTTTATGTCTATCCTTGCCGAAATATGATTTGTCTAAGTGATCTAACTATTCAACCATGCCCTTCACATTAGTAGTTATTTCTACATCAATAATATTAATTAATATTGAAAAACAAGAAACAAATTATCTTTACCTTAATCTCCACTGTTTATTTATTAGGTTGAGTCATCTACGTTTGCAGAATTATCTATCGAGGCTGATTTGGTGTCCATTTTAATATATCAAATTTTAAATTTTAACTCTTTATAGTATTAAAGCCCTCCTTTAAAATGTTAACAATAAAAGTTAATACTTTTCTTTTACATGACATATTACAAAGATTTTTCATTATATATAATCATAAAATTAGAATATAATTAAAATTAGATTATGATGATTAATAAAATGTGATTAATAGAATTTCATCAATAAACCCTCAATAATAATAATTATATAATTTAAATAGTATTTATAAAGTTTGAGAATTTAAAAGATGAGTCAATCTTTAGCTGACATTATAGCTTAATGTTTAGAAAGTAAGCAAGGCTATGATAAAAATGCAGAGAGTGTATCTGCTTATGTTGGGGATGTAACTAAGAATATGTAAGTTATTTAATGAGCTATCAAGAGATTTAAATAAACATTCTCTTTATAAGTTGTAATCAAATTATTCAATGTCGTGTATAGTAAATTGCAGCAGCTCTCAAATAATTACAAATGTTTTAATTTTTTTAAAAGCCAGTAGTAAACGTGGTGAAGCAGACAATTAAATCTAAGACACACTCATCGCTCCAGAAACTTCTAGCTTTACGATTGTTAAATAAATGCTTCCAGAAAAGAAACAAGGAATTCAATAAGTATGTTGATAAGAAAATCATGGCGAGATTAGTCATATTTGCTTAGCATAATAAATAGAAGAATTAAGAATCAGAGATGACATAAAAAGGAGAATATTTATTTTCGGATAAGGAGACTGATAAACAAAGTGCTGCAGCATTTTTTGTGCTTTTGCTTGAATGCATTGAGTAGTGGTCCAAAATATTCCCTTTATCAGATGACAACAAAACACCCTCCAATTTTGTGAAAAATTATGTGTCTCTTTAGTAAAAGAAAATTCTGTTCCCATCCTAATGTCGTGGAAATCCATTAGCAAACTTGGGTCTAGTTGAAGAATCAAGATTATCGAGACCTCACAATAACAATGCAAATCTTTAAAGTTAAAACTCTCAAAGAGGAAAGAGTGAATATAAGAAGTCTTCTAGCAGTGGTCAATAGCTTCAAAAATAAATAGACACCAAGAAGTTAGCAGAAGATTTAAAGGCCAAAATGTAGAAAGCAAAGTCTGTATCTAAAAAGAGTGAGACTTTTCTCTCTTAACTGGAGTAAAACAATTTTCAAAGTGATCCAAGTGAATTAATGATGATGGAAGAATAATTGAACCAAGGAAAATAAGCAGCAGAGTTCTCGATTGATCAATTGATGTCCGATGATATTAAACCCATTATATCGAATGCAGAGCAGTTACTATCTTAAATGCTTTCTTATTAAGAGCAGATATTAACAGCTATTGCTATTATCCAACCCATTTCTGATAACTTAAAAATGCAAGAGAAAAAGGCTTATGAACAGTTTTCTACAAATAAATAGAAATAATAGTCATCGTAAGGTGGTAGAAAGAATACATTAGCTCCACAATCGAAGAATAACTTTGCCACTTCAGTACCAAAACAAGTTATTCATTTTCTATATAATTTTCATATAAGAGTAAAATTAGGATGAGAACGATCTATGGAGTTAATTGGACCAATTTGCAACAAACACAGTTTAAAGCAATCCATAAAACTAGAATCAATTTGGATAATTTGGGAATTTTAATCAGTAGTAGTAACAATAATAGTAAGTAGAAGATGATGATCCTTTTGCTGATGCTGTGAGAGAAATGCAAAGAATAAAATAGGGTGGTGCTTAGATATAGTAACAGCAGCAACAACCAATTTAATCTCCAGATAAGAAGCCTTCTTAAGACTCTTCTAAGAAGATAAAGGTATAAGAGCCAAAGAAATAGGTGAAAGCACCACCAGTTAAGTAACCATCATCTAATCAGAATTCACAATAGAAAGTTTAGGATTCTGCTCCCTAGGCAGACCCTAATGATTTCTTCTCCAGATACTAAGTTATGGATAAGCCTGAAGAAGTACAACAATAGCAACAATAAGATTATAACTTTGGTTATGATTAAAATCAAAATGCATATACAGGTAACTGTATTATTTAAAATAAAACTTTTATAAATTATGGGCAAAGTCCTTAGAAATCATTTGGCAGATAAGATTCTGACAGAGAATTGGATGTTATAGTAAACTAGCCTTCACC
Source organism: Oxytricha trifallax (assembly GCA_000711775.1). Classification (NCBI taxonomy): domain Eukaryota; phylum Ciliophora; class Spirotrichea; order Sporadotrichida; family Oxytrichidae; genus Oxytricha; species Oxytricha trifallax. The sequence goes on along the minus strand of ARYC01000409.1, from coordinate 71,459 downwards.
ATCTTTACAGCAGCAAGAAGAAGAGAAATAATCAATGGGTGGTGGTCTCTCTCTGTTCAGACTGGCATAGGAGGGAATAACTGATTTCGAACAAGACAACAGAAACAATAGAAATCAAGATCAGTAGTATTAACAAAACCAAAATCAAAGCAACTATAACACGAGCTATCAGGGTGGAAATAATTAAGGTTTCAGCAATAGTCAAGAACCAGTTTCTTATTAGGACAGATTTCTCTAAGCTGTAGGAGCAGAATCATAATCAAATGTAGGTGGTGGCAGTGAATCTAATTAAGTATCTGAACTGAAGAAGAAGGTTGAATAACTTAAAAGAGAGAACATGAGTCTGTTAACCTCAAATCAATCATTAAAAGATAGATACGAAAACTTAAAGAATGAATAGGCTTACAATTAGCCTGCTAATGATGATTTATACATGCAGAATCAATAAATTGAAACTTCCATGAATAACATGAGAGATTATTACGAAAGGGAACTTGAGTAAAAGGAATATGCTCTGAGAACAAAAGATAATGAGATTCAAAGCTTATTAGCTGAAGTCAATTAACTTAGAGCTTAACTGGGGTAGCCACCTAAAGAATCTCAAAATTCTTAGTAATCCCCAGACTAGTAGCAACAAAACTATCATGGAGCATCTTACAACGATCATGCTTATCAAAACAGTAATCTAATTAATTTTCTTATATAATCCTTATCATTAGACGACTAGAATTATAATTAGGATCAAGCTTAAATTAGGTCAAGAGCTGATACTCCTCCAATTGAAGATCACATAGAATATTCAGTGTCGGTAAAATCAAATTATGATCCTAAACTAGACGCTATGTACTTCAAGTCAATATTCGCAGATAAGTTTCTCCTCTATGAAGATGAAGTTTTGAAAATTGGCTGTATAAGATCAGTTTCAGCTGAATGGCGTCTGATTACACTCAAGCTTTTCTTGGGTAACAAGAGTCAAACAAATATGGTAGAAGGTGTGCAGTTCAAAAATGATGTTTAGCATGTAAGAATCAAAGATGAGGAAAACTTCCCATAATCAATCAGACCAGGGGATTAATTAGAAGTAGTTATCTACGTTGGTGCTCAAGTACATTTAGTACCATTCATTAATTTCACCTACCAGTAAGCTTCATATATTATTTTATACATTTTAGAACTCAAGGTCAACCCTCCACATGGAAGAAAATGAAACTAGCTGCAAGCCCTCTCTACTTCTGTGAAACTTTTAATATCAATGCTTAACAATTTAAGTCTTTCTGGAGTTTTACAAAGTATCCCAAGACAGCGAAGTTTGATTTAGATATGAAAAGAGCATCAAATTTGTAGTAAATCAAGAAAATTTTAACTATGAATGAAAAGCATGGACTATTTGTTACAGGAGTTGTAGATGGAAAACAAAATGTAGCTTTGCATTAATTTAATAAATTAATGGTTCAATTTCATTATATTAAATTTATCGTTTAAATTTATGTAGTAGGAGTTTCAGCAAATCACTTGGAAGGCTATGTCTTTATAATGCTAGAAATTAGTCCATCAGGTACCGGCTGTGTTCTCCAAGTAAAAACTGAGGTTACAGACGAGTTTTCACAAAGAATTCTTGATATCTTGTTAGATCTAATCGCTGTGAAGTAAGATTGAGAAATAAATATTTTAAATTAAGATTTATTTAAAGTTCTATAATTTAAAAGATAAGTATAAATTCATTTTATTTATGGAAAATAGACTTTAGAATGACATCAAAATATTTATGGATGATCTAATAAAATCATTTTTTGGGAAATAAGATGAAAACCTGAATTTTACTAATTTATAAGAATATCAAACTCAACATCGAACTAAAACAGCTAGTAGTTAAAGTTTAAGAGATAAGATGAAACGATTGAGATAGCAGCAAGTAGATTTAATTATTTTAGAGCTAAAAATTTATTGGACAATGATAATATCTCTATTTTCGAAAAAAATTGCGTATTTATTTTTAATTGCATTTTGCATTAATAGGGTTTAAATGACATAAGGAAACCAATCTGGAATTATCGACTAGAATTTTTCTAGACAGCAGATCCTTAATTCTCAATTGAACTCCTCCCATATTGCTTCTGAGATCTAATCTCCCCATTAAGCTTCTAATGATGTTTAAAACATAAACACTCACTAGCTGCTCTAGCTTCAATAAAGATAAATGACTTAGATTATTATGAATAATACCAGTGGATCATAGGCATTAAATCTTAGTCTACCTGACGCTCATTAAATACCACTACACAGTTACTAAACAAATATCAATTTGCTTCAATAGAGAAAGAATTAGATGCCAATCACTAGGGGGTTGTCTAAGAAACAACCTGTAGAATTTCTATAATTTAATTAAGTTAAGTTTAAATTCAAACCAAAAAAATAATCCAAATCAAAACAAAATTTATTTATTGATATTTTTAAGTAGATCGGTCATCACAGCTTTTGAAAATTATAAACTAATGCGATAATTTCCAGAAAAAGTCTTCATCTTTAGTTACCAAAGTATCCCGGGAGAATTTGAGATTTAAGCGGATGAAAGGCTTAGTGCAGAGAAATCTAGACAGAAACCTTGGAGACAAGAATAGTGTTGCTGAGGATAATGAACTCATGCAAATACTTGCTAATTATAGAGTCTGAAATTATTAAATATGATGATGAATTTAATATATATAAATCAAATGAGATACACTTTAAAACTCTTAAGTTTAACAAATTAACTTCTTAATATCTGTTATTAATTTCCCTTAAATAATAATTATCAATATAAGAATTAATACTACTATAATTTCACTTTAGAATAATTTGTCAAAATTTAATGGATAAGTATAAAATCACTAAGAACTTAGGCGATGGGACTTATGGAAGTGTGGCTATGGCAACCAACTCATAAAATGGAGAGGTAGTCGCAATCAAAAAAATGAAGAAGAAATTTTACTCATGGGATGAATGCATGTCACTCAGAGAAATCAAAGCATTGAGGAAATTGAATCACCCAAATATTGTCAAGATGAAGGAAGTAATCAGAGTCAATAATGATTTATACCTGGTCTTCGAGTATATGCAGGGCAATCACTCAATTACTTGCAAAATCTATAGAATTTGCTTTTAATTACCAATAAAATGTCTATGAGATGATTAAAGACAATAAGGCAAGAGGATTGAGTGATGATTAAGTTAAAAGTGTACTATTCTAAACATTGCAAGGCCTAGACTACATGCATACTCATGGAGTGTTTCACAGAGACTTGAAGCCAGAAAATTTACTATTTTACAACGGTCACGTCAAAGTAGCTGATTTTGGTTTATCAAAGGATATTCGAAGTATCCCACCTCACACTGATTATGTCTCAACAAGATGGTATAGAGCCCCAGAGATTTTACTTCATTCTACTACTTATAACTCACCAGTCGACATATTTGCAATGGGATGTATAGCTTCAGAGTTATTTACAGGATAGCCTCTCTTTCCAGGGAGAAGTGAGCAGGATTAATTATATAGGTTATGCGCAGTTTTAGGCAAACCTCCAGTTTCCTGGTAAGATGGGTACAGAATGGCAGTACACATTGGCACTAATTTCCCTAATTTTGCAGCATGTGACATCTCAAAAATAGTTAACAAAGCTTCCCCAGTTGCAATTGATCTGATCTAGAAAATGCTCATTTGGGATCCTGTTTTTAGGCCAACTGCAAAAGATTGCTTGAATCACCCTTATTTTGCTGATCTTCTAGCTAAAAGTTAGCTTGTAGAGAAATAAGTCGATTTGCAATCAGTTCCGAACTATATTGGCCCAAATCACGAATCTCAACATTTAGACAGCAGAAATAGATCAATGATTGGAAATGCAGTTCAAGCTTAAATGTTCGGAGAAAAACGAGACGAAAATGGATTTAAAAATGATCTATATCATTAGGGATATGGATCTAAATATTCAGATTTTCTTTAACATCAATAGCCATTTTAGCAGTAATCTTAAACTAGCTACCCAAAATATTAAAATCCGCATTCACTAAAAATTTCTATAAAAATATTTATTATTCGGTTTAGATATTTATTTAATCAGAATTATGAACCAGTAAGTAATACTTATTTGTGAATGTTTATTTCTATATAATATAGATAAATAGAATTACTAAATTACTTTTTTAAAAAAAATTACTGAAAATTTATAAAAATAAAGATTATACCCTTATTAAAAATAAAATATAAATATCATAAAAATTGTTCTATTATTTTAATTTTAGTAATTCTTTTATATATCTTAAATTAATATGATTCATTACCGTAAGGTGGCCCTTCTATGAAAAGTTATTTGCGCAACGATAGCTAGCCTGCTTTGCCTAAAAACTCAAATTATTTCGAAGAAGCAGTTCAATTAACAAATGGTCGGCGTCCTTCAAACATTTTCGGTCAAAATTTTGATAAAATGCTCTCTCATAACGATAAAAACTACCAGCCTACACCCGTTTTAGATTAGAGGTTTTAAAAGGATCCATCTTCAATGACTAATTATTAAAATTTCAGGCCAAGTGGTCTGAACACCATGAGTATTATGCATAATAAAAATGGTACGGTAGATATGGGGTATTAGAAGAATAATGGTATAAGCGGGGGCTTTGGAAGGTTTTGAAATGTCTTATACGAAAAAAAATCATAATCCTGGAGCATAAAATGCCTGATGTTTTAACTATTCACTAACTATTGTAATCATTTGTAAATATAGATAAGCATATGCTATTAATTTATTATTCAAATCTGTTAAAATACATAACTGGAAGATCTGTATATTCAAGCAGTCATATTCAAGAAAATAAATAAATTTTAATTAGGTATTGAATATCAATTGTTGTTACTGCTCTAGTTTGACTATCATTCATTCTTCATTTTAATTCTTAATATCTCAATCGAATTTGACTGAGTTGATTCCATAGCCGATTCTCTCTCCCTATGAGTGGAAGTTTCTATTCTTCATCTTGTTCTTCTCCTTAATGAATCCTTTGCCGACCTTGTCTCTTAGCATCACATTTGACCACTCACCGAATTTGTCTCCTCCACCCATGCCAAATCTGGCTTTACTCTCGAAGGTATTATCTGTGGTTACTTCATTAAGCATAGTTGCATATTTCTCCTCATTAACTCTCTGGAATTTAACGTTAATGTTCATCTTAAGTGACTCAGCCTTTGGATCCTTAATGGGTGGAACGTAGTCACTAGCCACTGATTCAGATCTCTTTCTGGTTCTAGAGGCAATCATTCTTCTTATTGGGGCAGGTTTCTTGACGGATGAAGCTGAGGAATCATTAGATGAAGATCTAGCTCTTGATGCATTGCTGGATGTTCTTTGTCTTTTATTAACCTTTCCGTTCTTCTTGGCAGTCTTCTTATCATCATCACTATCTTCTTCACTGCTCTCATCTTCACTTGATTCGTCCTTCTTTGATCTCTTTTAACCTGCTAATTTGCCATTGCTCTTACCATTCTCCTATTTCTTTGACTTCTTTTTCTTCTTGTCATTATCTGAATCATCACTGTCACTCTCTTCTTCATCAGATGATTCTTGAGCTTTCTTTTTGTTCTTCAAGTGCTTCTTAAAAGCCTTGTATACATCTTTGTTGTGCTTCAAATAACAACCTAGTAATTTACAATTAAAAAGTTAATACTAATTAGAGGGATAAGTCGCATTTTTTTTAATAGAGTAATCTAAGAATATTATATTATAATATTTATTGAATGCTTAAATACCACCAGCCTTGACAATTGGATCATTCTATAAAATCACATTAAGCAAATCTACTCCTAATATAAATAATATTTCTGAACATTATATAAAAATCCCAAGTACTTGAAATAATGGCCCTACCTTGTGCTTAATCTTGAGACTGAAATGTTTCTTGAAGAGTTGCACATCATCCTCCTCGAAGTAGGTCTCTATGAAATCCAAAACTAGTGGCCACAAGTCTTCTGCTTCAATCTTCATTTATGAATATGTATTTAACACGAAATATTTCAATTAAATATTAATAAACCCATCACTCATCATTCAATACTTATAAATTAAATATATATTTCAGATATTTTCATTAATGTGCATGAAATTTATTTTCAAAGTAGGTGATTAAATACAAGAAGTTGTAAATAACTTTTCAAAATAACTTAAAAATATTAATTTTTAAATTTGAATTTCAATCTTTTTACCCTATTTCTATTCTATTTTATCAAATGGGTTTATATTTATACATATTACTTATGAAATAAATATACTATAGAAACTATTAAATATAAAGAAATATAATACTGATGTTTATTACTAATATCTATGATAGATCTATTTTATATATTATTTTCCATATATTATAATAAATTAATTAGCAAATTAATCAATCACACTTATTTGAAGTTACTATTTACATGCATCAACACCAACAAAAGCAACAGCTCATATAGCAAAATCAGCAATAAATTAGACAGTAAATTCTGCAGCAAAAACAGCCTTAGTACAATTTGAAGACCACCACTCAGAAACTCCCTGAAAATGAAGGCATTGTTGATGGTCTTATTGCACTTTTCCCCATGTGTAGACCTGTAAGTTCATTAGTCATATAAGGACATCAGAAAAAATTAATTCTGTTATCAAAGTTTAAAAAGGGTCTAAATCATTTATATGTATAGAAAGATATTGAGTATGTTCACAGAAAGCTACCTATGCTCATTAAGGAGTGGAATTATTATGAAAGTATACTAAACACCAAAAAGTAAGTGTTGTATTACCATTAAATTTATATACAAACTTGCATATTTCTTTAAATGTCTTATAATATGAGAGTCTTAAGCTAATTTAACGAAATATTTTAGTCTTCAAAATGTGAAAGATTGTTTGTTTCCTGGTGAAGAAGAACTTGTGAGTTAGTCCCAACAAACTTCAGAGAAGAGTTCAAGAGTGTAGTCCAAAACTCATAATGCTACGAATGCTGCTCAAGCATCAGCTTTTGTCCCAGTGGGGAATCAAATTTCCCAGAAAAATCAGTAGTAGCTCAACTCTTTGTATCAACAGTAGTAGAAATTGCCAGGAGTATCATCTTTAAACAACATGTCTTCAAATTAAAATGCCCATTTAAATTGTGTATGATAAGAGCAGACAAGCAATACTTCCATAATTGTTTCATTTCTTTTAAGGTTTTATAATCCCTTAACTATGAATACAAATTAAAACAGTGCTTTTGCTCAACACTAAGATAGCTTACTACTAAACTCAAACCATCCTTTGAAGAGAAAAAGAGAAGATTCATTGCATGGTGATTTGTCTGATGATTTGGAGGGACAGAAAGTACCTCAAAGTATGATCAAGCAGCAATAGTAGTTCCCCTTTTTACAGTCTGATCAGAAAAATGGCTAGACCATGCCGAGTGATACTAGTGAAGAATTCGATAGTAAGCAGAGAAACTTCAGCACCACAGACAGTGTCTTTGGAGACACCAACACTAATCATATGAATATGATTAGTCAGTTTACTTTAAGTCAGCAACAACGGCAACAGAAATAGTCATAGCAGTTGTTCAATGAGTTTGGCAAGTAGCCTTTGGATTTTGATGAAAACAATGCCTCTACTCCTAATCAAAAGAAAGATGATAAAATTATAGTGAGTGAAGATATAGGATATGGATGGGCAATGCAATAAAATATTATACATTTAATTTCACAATATTACTATAATATCATAAATCATACCTTCAAAAATCATTCACAAAAACTCGCAAACTCTACTTTCTTGCCACTTAATAATACTATATAACTAAAAATGCAAATGGAAACATGTTGTGGTTGCTTTCAAACAACCAATTTCTCAAAAAAGAAGAAGGATAAGTTTAAACCAGAGAGGAAACCTAATAAATTTACTAATACACATAGTGAAAATACAACTTAAAATAATCAGATGAGCACCATCAGTAATCACAGAAATACTGCACTTTAGAGAAGGTAAATATTCTATATTTATAAATTTGATATTATAGCTCAACTCAAGTTGGTGGGAATGTATGGAAGAGTCAATTTGACAATAAAGACCTGTGTAAGCTTTCTATACTTTTATTTCTTCATAAATTGCTGCTAATTCTTATATTTCAGTCTATAAATCCATTTTTGAGAATAATTAGATTTATTTAAATCATAAATATAGTCAAGGATATCATTGCAAATAGCAGTAGCACGGTGCGAATGCCTACTGGGACAGGCTAGAATGGAAGGCACTCATTCAGTTAAGTGTCACATGATGCCTCAGAAGTAGCTCACTAGTCATCTATGCACCACTCAATGACAAATACCATGCAAAATAATTTCAGTTCTTAAAATAAAAAGTGCGAATAGTGCGACTGCATATCCAAATACTATAGTTTTTAATGCTAGAAATGCTCTAAGACATTCAAGAGTAAGATTTTAATGAAATTAACTTAATAAATTTAGAGGTAATTACTAGTGAAGTGTCAAGCTCTATGATTAACTTAGAAGAGGCTCTAAACCTCCCTAATAATACGAATTGCGAATGCCCTCATTGCGGAAATCAAGAATGCAATTTGTAAGATGTGTAGACGCTGATTGCTGGATATTTAAGCGATGAACATGATCACAATATTATTGAAGAGGACGATGACGAAGAGGATGGAGATAAAGACAACTAAAATGTCAAGAAACCTTAAGAGTTATAGGTAAATTATCATCAATTCAAAATAAGATTTAAAGATTAAGATGAGCTGTGTTGAAAGTAAAACTGGGTTTGACTTCAGTAATAAGAGAATGAGCAGAAATATGTCGAATAATTTGAGACAGTCTAGGATAACAACAGATCACACATTCCAAGATATAAGTATTTGCAATAATATGAGCAGGGATTAAAGTCCAATTCCTAATTTTTAAGATGCGGTAGGGCAAAGCACTTTTATTGAGGTAATCAAAATTCCTTAAAAGTTTATTAATTTTTGCAGAATTCTCGAAGAAATCCAAATCTGCTCTCTCACTCATAAGAAAGAACTCACTCTCCCTCTTAAAATGAATCTCATTTCATTTCTCAATTGAAAAGTATGTCTACTGTAAATTTCAGATCTATCAAATAAGTTAACACTACTACCATGCCTTTGCCTGCTCCAGTTTAAGTACAAATAGTAAAAGATGAAGAATACTTTGAATTTGATAACGAGCAATCTTAAGTCACCACATCCCCCACTACTACTAAAGGTTAAAGCACTTTCCCTAAGTCAAATAGCTAAATTATAGCGTCAATGCCCATCAGCAAGAACAAAGTGCTGACTAAGCCTGATGAAGATACTTGCAAAACTTTCAACTCAGATTTGATGAGATCGTTAATCGCCAGGAAAATGCAAAAAAATAAGACTTTCTTTGAGATCAAAATATAACCTCAGGCATTTAACTATTAACTCTCACCGATTTCAGCTGGCGGCATTAATCTTAGAAATGATAATCATTTCAGTTAAAATTTTTCACCTAATCAGAGGCTTCCAGGTGCCACTCCTAATCATAGATATCCTGCAGGATATCGAGGTTCTTAATAAATTACAAGTAATGGTGGACATCATTAAACATAGTAAAGGTTTTTAGTCACCAATGCGCATTAATGAAACACTCACATTTCAATCAAATATTGTTAAGAATCAATTTTAGCTATAAGATAAACATCTACATATAGTTTATAATCAATATTATAGTATTCAAGCATTCACCTTATATAAATTAAGTATTTCATTCAAATTTACTCATATTTTACTGAATGCTAATAAGATTTAAAGAGAAAATCAAAAGAAAAAGGGGCCTGTTCTACATACTCCTTTGTAGAAACACCAACACTCAAACAACAAACTTCTATCAAGTGTTGGCGGAAAATCTGCCAACCCAAAGATACAGCAGTCTTGCATTGACAGATAATAACCTCAGCAATAATTTGATGATGACTTTTTGATTATTTTGAAAGAGTTTGATAAGAAAATTGAACTATAGATTGATATGGTTTCTATGAAGATCTAGTATGAGAAAGTTTTCTAGAGAAGTGATAACTATGATTAGTACAAATTTATGGCTTAGATTGATGACTATTTGAATGCTTTGTATCCAGATATGTGTTTTAATCAAGATCAAAACTTTAATGATCAATAGATTTTGAATTCAGGATAAGTTTTTGGAAATGGGAAGAGTAATTCATCAAATTTGTTCGCAATTAATGCAAATGATCTCACATCTTCAAACATGTAGCAGAATTCACAAAGCAACTAGAACTTATCCAGAAGTAAGTCAAAGTTGCAGAGTTCTCAACTTCTTGGCTATGATGTAGCTTCTCATTCAAACTTGAAAGCCCAGCAGCAAAACTTGAGACCTCAATTTACAGAGAGATAGTCCAATTTCAACAGATTTTAGGGTTAGAACGGCTTTCCAAGAAACTCCAGAAGCTCAAGCAGATCTTTGAGTAAAGGAAAGACTGGTGGTGTAGCTTTTGGAAGAAGTTTGAATGATAACAAAGAGAATTTGTTGATTGATCGCACTAATACTTCTTCATCAAGATTTTTAAACTAAGCAAAGGGATTTGATGACTAAAAATAGAATCAAGTAAATGGTTTCAGATCATAAAGCAAATCTAAGATTAGAGAGAAGCAACTACTTGGTTAAGGTTATAACAAGCAGCAAACTTATCAAGGAAACAAGGGTTTCCAGCCACTCAAGCAATCTGGTAATGATTAATAAGCTAACAACGGTAGATAAAAAGATCCAGGCAACTACAAACCTTTCTGAACTCCTTAATTTTTATGATGAAGTATAAATTGCATATTCATGTTTATATTTTAATTAAATTGAATACTATGAAGTCTTTCCATATGTTTTGAATTTATGAATTATACTGAGATATGCAAAAGGATGCCTAACATTTTATATAGTTTATGATTATAATGAATCAATTAATCATATTTATTTCTTAATAATTTTAATTTAACTAATAAATTTTAATTAATCACCATTTTATTTTATCAATTAAATACATTATAAAATTTTTGTTGTGTATATGAAGGATTATCTGAATAATTTAAAGGGTGGAATTTATAATAAATTTAGAGTAATTTTGTAATGGTAGGGCTAGATTAGTCAACTATGATAATTGAAGCAAACCCAAATGATGTCATCCTCTAAAAATAAGAACTTGATATTTAAGAGAAGAAAAAGAAGAGCTAATTAATTTTTTTGAAATTGTTTTTGAAAAGAGAGTAAATAAATTATGGAACATTTTTATTAATTCAACTTCTTTTATTTATTTAGTATTTTTTAAGCTAACAACGCTGGACTAAATCACTGGATCTTATCCACGACATAAACAACTACCAGTAAATAATTTTTAGAAATATAACCCATTTTTTCTAATAGGAAAGTATTAAAAATCTGGCAGTATGTTGCTGTAATTATTTGTGAGTATAAACTTGTGACATTACTAAAATTACTTGGATCCAAGGCAGTTAAGAGCATGAGTGAAGAGTAATTCTAAGATTGGTCAATGAGATTCAAAAAGATGGGATCAAATATCAGCACAATCAGAATGGTAAGTAACTTTTTATGATTTGAAGTAAAGAGTACAGCATGAATGTATTGGAACCTCCCTTATTTATCATTACTTAAAATACTGGTTCTAATTTTTGAATTGCTCTTACTACGTAATCAATTAAGAAATGAAGTTTACTTAATATAGAAGATAAAATTAAAAGATATACTCAGTTATTCATTCTAATTAAATTTTTATAGGCTCTAAGACTCTTCAATTTCTTGGATGTGATACAATATTTCTACAGGTATAAGAGAAAACAAGATTGTAAGATCTAAATTTATTTTAAACTTCTTTTTTAAAATAGAAGGAGTACCGATTTTTAAGATAATCAGAAGCGTCTTTGACTTCATCTCTTCAATAACGGATAATTGGATTTTCCTAGCAAGAGTAAGTCCCAATCTATATAAATTTGACAATTAATCATTTTTTCTCTTTGTATAGATCGATGTGTATAAGTGGACCAACTCACATGAAAACAATCTGATTAATCAAATAGGCACGTTTGCCTCAATTGTAGTCATAGTCATGGATGTCCTCAATGAATTATTGGTAATTTATCAAAAGTCTAAGAATGACCCTAAAAATAACGATATGAAATAAATGCTTTATAATAAAAGACTGTGGTTCCTGCAAAAGCTATTTGATTTTCCTGTAAGTATTCAACCTAATTTTGAATTATCAGCTAACTCCAAAATTAGTATAAGCTTTTGAATAAATAAAATATCTATTTGTAAAATAAAATTCATAACAAAAAGTCTTATTCATAAACTATAGATCCAAATATAATACACAGAATTAACAAATATATCGAGAGGACAAGCTCATGCTTTAAGCATAATATCTCCGATAGTATTTATTTTCAGACACTATGGATTTTGAAAAATAATCAATAATTTTAAGAGCAAATACGATGCATCGATTGTAATTTAATGTTTATTCAATTAATATTCCTAAATAATATTCATATTTGAAAAATAAATTTTAAAAGTTATTATAGTTAAAAATCTAAATTTAAATTCAGTTTTATGATATTTAAGTAAATTAGTCATACAAACAAATATAAATAAAACTTTTAATTAAAAGAAAACTTAATGAAATAAACTTAATTCTAACTTTAATAACTTCTTCTATCATGATCTACAAAAAATCTTAACTTTCTCGCACTATTTTATTAGTTATTGAACTTATTATTTATAAAACACTTCTAAGGATATACAATCGCAATTATTGGAAAATTTAACTCATTCAATTCTTTGTCTCTTTGAAGGGCTTTCCAATTGTTTTATGCTGTCAACATCTATCTACTCTCCATCACCAACATTACCATTTTCATTTCCTCCAACAGCTGATGAGGATCGCTCAACTGTTTTCTGAGTATCGCTTTTTGCATCTTCAAGCATTTCAATATCTTCCTATCTTTGAGATCTTCTTCCCAGTAGATTTCCATCGTTTTGAGCTTCAGTTTGAAGTTAAGTTTCACTTCTGTCCTCAATCTGTTGCATGGCAGAGGAAACCCTGGCTGAGTATGGATTTTACTCGCTCACTCTTGACTGATTTGAATTGCGAGCCTGCTTGTAAGCAGTTAAAGAATTGGTAGGCAGAGGTTGATCATCCATCTCGAGTTCATCATCAGAGATCACAAGTGAGTTACCATCCTTAGCAAGAGCTGCTTTCTTCAGTTATTGAATTTCTTTCAATTTTGCTGCATTTGCATCAATCACTGCTTGAGACTTAAAATTACAATACACAAACTAATTTAAAAAATACTTTCTCACACCTTACTTGATCTTATGAGTCAAATGTGTAAGAGCTTAATCACTGTCAATGCTGGACTAGTTCAAGTTTAGTCCACTCATCACTTGAATCATGAAAGTATGAGTCTGCCCTTCTACACCATCAGGATCCTACAAGAAAGCAGCTTACACTGATATCACACTGCAGTCTTTTATGTCGAGCTGCTCAAAGGTTTTCAAGACATTAGCTTTGTTTTGCTTTTCTTAGAAATCATCACAGTCTTCATAGTAGTCATTAATATTATAAATTATTTATTTATTTATTTAAAAGTAGTTCTAATTATAATTTTAGAAAATTAATTATCATAAACAATCTTGTTGTTATAGTCAATTTGAATTTCTTCATCTAGTTTGATATCCTGCACCAGCACTTTCTGAATGAATTCTCCAAAAGTAAACTCTTATAAACTTTTGATCTCCACAAAGTAGATGTGTTAGTGATCATTCGAACATACTTTACACTAAAACAAATTATTTGGTAAAAATCTGTTGAGTGAATATATGTATTACTTACATTTGGATTTCTTTCATCATTGAGTCTTCTGTAGCTTTGGAGTCTCTTAGGATCTTGCCTTCTGTAGTATATACCACGCAATTTCTCAAATTCCTTGGATAGAAGTTTCACAGCTTCAAAGACTTGCAGGTTAGCCACTAAGGCATTTGAACTTGAAATTGCTGGAATGATCTTGCCAGCCATTTCCTTAATCTTGAACTTACTCTATAATTAAAATAGCAATTAGATCAACCTTTCAAAGATTAAAGTGTGCTTACCTCCATATTAATTGAGAAGTTGTAAGCTCTAAGATTTGTTGCAGCTGAAACAAAATCAATAATCAGCTCATCATCTTTGTCAAATACCATGGTTCCCACTAATTACTGTCTATTTTCATAGATACTAATGATGCTCTTTAAATAAAATTAAGATATATATTGCTCTTGATAAAGGTATAGATCTACTCTTGCAAACTCAACACAATAATCATGTTTTCGTCATAAAGTTCCCTGTTGTTCAGCTTATAGTCTTAATCAGACAAACTTTTCTTGATAAATTCCATATAATGCTCAAATTTCAGTGATTTAACTTTCATAAGAAACTGCTCTTCACTTTCTTTCTCGTGTAAGTTAAGGTTGCTCTAAGCCGAAGTAATCTTAAGTTTGAGTTTTGATACTTGACTTTCAACCTCTATGTCGAAAACCTTGGTGAAGATATCAATCGCATGTAAAAGCAAATTATCAATTGTAGTTTATGAAGTTGGCCCTGCATGATCTACTAGTTTATTCTTTTGGTCGTTCACTGAAGAATTTAAAGGCTTGAGATTGTTCATCTCTTCAGATACATAGTCCTCTGATTGGTTCTTAGGTCCAAAAAGTCCTTCGAATAGAAACTTTGCCCAGATAATGCAGTGAATCAACTTTTCTGGCTTTTGTCTGATAGTACACACAGGAAAAGCTTAGTCTTTTACTTAGTCAACACATTTACAGAAAAATGAGTATCATTTTTGTTAATAATTATTATAAGTATATTTCAATTGGTAACATGGAGTTTGATTCTTTGCCATTGAAATACACTAAAATATCTAAATGGACAACAAAATATAATCAAGTCTAATTAATAAATTATAGTCAGAGTAACATTATCTAAAATTTTAAATTTTTATATCTTTAATATTACAGTGGCATCATAACCATTAGTACCAGCTTCAACAAGTGGAATATTGAGGTTGAAGCACATCTGATTCACATGGTTTCTAGCTTCAATGTTGTCAAGTGCATTAATCACGATGTCAAATTGAATGAAGAACTTATATCCGAACCTCTCCTCCTAAAAAAAATATTATATACAACATCAATGAAATGAAATGACCACTTACTTAAATTCTACCGATGTAATGTTAAATTTGAATGTGTGGATTTTGCTTCTGTATCTGGTCTCTGAGAACTTGGGCTTTGGACATATCAACATGTTCTCTCCTGAAGAGGAACTATCTGTTCAAGTTGCTAACATCGATAGTATCGAGATCGATCTATATAAAACAAGTTTTATGTCTTTTTAGTTAAGGATGTGTCATTAAACTGTGCTTAAGTTTGATGAACCTCTCATTAGATGAACTTATTGATGTTCAAATCAGGTGAGTTTCGAAATATACTTACAATTGTTATCTTAATAAAGCCGGTTACAGATAGAGTTTTCATGAGCTCACATCCTATTCCTCCAGCACCTACTACTAATACATTAGAATTTATGATTTTAGCAGCTGTTTCTTTGCCATAGATCAACTCTAACTTTGCTTGTTTAATTACACTCATTTTCTGATTTATAAAACTAAATAATGAATTATTATATTAATTTTGGACAATTACGCGGAAATATTTCTCAGTTTTATATTTTATAATTTGATTGTTTAATTGTCTCTTTTATCGTAGAATTAATTCTTAAAAATTAATACCTTTAATATTTTATCTTTGTAGAGAGTAGTTTAAAATTGGATATCGAAGATAATCTAGGTTGCCATAATTAATATAAATAAGTGCTCAGTAATAAATAATTAAAGTTTATTATTGTTGGAATACAATTGATTTGGGAAAATAATTCTATATTATATTAATTATAAATTCGTTGCAGTTCTTTTCTGGAAACCTAGGCAATAGGGTACTTGCTCGATAGAAAGTTCAAAATTTGCTGGACTATAATATTGGCGGTATCCCTATATCGCATCCCTGAAACGAGATAACTTTACTTTTATTTTGGCAAAAAATTCAACAAAACAAATCACCAAAAATTAAAGTAAAGTTATCTCGTTTCAGGGATGCGATATAGGGATACCGCCAATATTAAAGTCCAGCTAATTTTGAATTTTCTATCGAGCAAGTACCATATTGCCTAGGTTTCCAGAAAAGAACTGCCATGAATTTGATTTTTAATTGATTTATCATAAAATTATTTTCCCAAATCATATGTATTCCTACAATAGAAATATATACCTTGAATCCAAGAGATATTAAAATCAAATAAATTTAATATTAATAAGTCTTACGCATTTTCATAATTAAATTCCTTTTTTCCAAATTTACTCTAGGTAATGAAAGTTATATTCTAGTTAAAAAGCCATGTAAATAAGATTTTTATATATGTTGATAGAAATTTCAAAGGTTTAAATATCAGAGGTTAAAATATGCATTATCAAAACAACTAACGAATAGGTGGCTTTCATAAAAGTAATTTTCAAAATTCAAGTCACGGATCCCACCACTCCAATCAAAGAAGCACTTCGCCTCACGACCAAAGACAGAGATCACAAAACTAACAGTCATAATTTAAGCAGCAAAATGAGAAAGTCGCACAGCAGTAGAAAATGCAATAGCAGTAATAGTTGAAGGATGCTGCAAATTTTTCACTATCAAGTATACATGAGATGAGCGATTTTTAAGCTGATTAGTTGATCGCTAACAAGAACATCGAGACCAGAATTACATACGGGATGCCAAATTTAGGCAACACATGCTTCTTTAACTCTGTCATGCAGTGTTTAACTCATACTAAGCCACTATTTTTGTATTGTGCTTCAAAAGAACATTCATTAAGTATGATCCTTAATCATTTCATTTAAAATTATAAATCTTTTACAATATAATTACAGCAAATGCTAAAAAAGAGAAAGTTGCTTCCTTTGCACGTATACTTAATACATCTTAAAAATTTAAACAGATAAGAGAGCCTAACCCTAGCTTATAGTAAGTCGCTTGAAGACAATTTGGAATAGATACAGAGTAGGACAACAGGAGGACGCTCATGAATTTTTGATTCTGTTTTTAGAAAGTTTCATTAATTCTTGCTTCCAAACTGCTAGACCACCTAGAGATATTATCCACAAGCATCAATACAAAACTCCCATCTTGAAAATATTTGGAGGCAAAAGTAGAAGTTAAGTTCACTGTTTAGGTTGCAATTATAAATCAAACACATTCGAAGACCTTATTACACTCAGTCTTGATCTTCCATTTGGGGCTAGAGGTATAATAAGCAATTATTAAAAATATTTTATTTATTATAATTTATAAGCCTCCTGGTCCAATGACCTTTGAGTCATGCTTGAATAGATTTTGCACTAGTGAACACCTAAAAGGAGAAAACAAATATCAGTGCAGCAACTGCAAAAAGAAATGTGAAGCAACTAAAAGATTTTCAATTGACAAGACTCCTCGTATTCTGATTATACATTTTAAGAGATTCGATGCCTTTGGAAGAAAAGTCCCAACTTTCATTAAGTACCCTCAATCCTTTTCTCTAAAGGAATTCACTAGTTAGTCCATTGATGCTAAGCATGATCCTAAGATCAGGCAAGAATTACAAACTAACACAGATAAAAACAGTCAAGAACTTTATGATTTGTTTGGAGTTGTTGTTCACATGGGTGGAGGCTGCAGGTCTGGTCACTATTACAGCTACTGCAAGAATTCAACAGGGAATTGGTATGAGTGTGATGATTCTTCAATTTCTACATCAAGTACTGAACAAGCCTTAAAGCAATAAGCCTACGTCTTATTCTATTAAAAGAGAATTCAGACCCCTAAAGAGCCAAAGAAAATTGAAAAGGAAATTAAGATACCAGATGAAATGAATATTTAAAAGGTTGATAAGACATCCTAAAAGCTACAAGACTAGCACAATAACAATTCATCAAACAATTCAGCATCATCTTCTATCTAAAACCAAAGCATGATCAGTACTAAATCAAATTCTTAAATTTCAAACAACAGCTCTGATCGTGAAGCATCAAACTTTTCTGATGAAGTAGAGGTCATTAAGAGGTACCCTTCTATGATGCCATCTTAAAAGCAATAATCTGAAAGAGTGTCTTTAGCAGTCTCTGAAAAGAGTGATGTTAATTCTACACAGTAAATCAAGCCCTTGAATATCACAAGAATCTAAGAGGAGGAGAAAACACAGGGTAATAACGAATTATTTAAGAAAGAGAAAGTTTCTAAGTAAATGACATCAAGTGTTTAAGATAAGGCAATTTTAATTTGCCCTGAATAATCTAAAAAGGAGAAAAACATACTTTTAAGCTTGATAAACAAAGTAGAATAGCCTTCCAAGAAAGAGAAGTTGAAGTCTAAACCTTAGGAAGAGTAAAAGCTTAACATTTCTAAAGTTCAATAAGTCTAAAATTCTGGAATTGTATCAGTTTAAACTTTCCATAGAGATCCTTCATAAGACTAACAGTCAAGTAAAGTTTAACCTATGACAGATATTTTCGATAAACCTACTCCAAGAGTTATAGAGGTAAAAGTCTAATAATAAACCACTCTTTAAATATCCTAAGATGAACAAATACTAGCTTCTCTAAACCCACCACCCCTCATTAAATAATCAAGTTCAAAATCAGGGTCCTTCATTGGCTCTCTAAGAAGAGACTTGCATCCAGTTGTTGTTACGAAAGCCAGTAAAAAGAGAAAGAGATCAGCTATCGGCTCAATCACTCAACAAAATAAACATAAATAATATGGATTACAATATATTAAATTCTAATTATATTAAAATAAGCGCTTAGTATCACAGCTTAAAGATTAAAGAGAGAAATCTCAGAAGGAAAGAAGCTAGGATAAAGTTTCTATAGAAAGAGTAAATTAAGAATAGAGTAATATTAAAAGAATTAAGAAAAACGCAAACTTATGATATATTTGAGTTATATAAAATATAAGAGAGATAAAATATTAATCGTTTATATGCTTAAATTGCTTAAATAAATTCTAAGCAAATATTATTGAAGTAGTTTTTATTTTAAATTATCGATTTTTATATTAAAATATAAAATTCAATAATTTCATTATTCATAAAATTCAGGATCAATTTTGAACTTTAAAAGCTCATACGTGTTGTTATATTCACAGTATACTATCGAATAAAAAGTGTTATCAGTATGTTAATCATAATGCATAAAATCTATAAGATCTACATCTCTGGCATATAAATCATAGAAATCGAGTTTTAAACTTTCAATTCCAAGGATTTAGCAAGTAATTATGTTTTCCTCATATTTAAGAATAAGTTAGCTGATTTGAAATTTCTTTTTAATGAGAAAAGGCTTTTTATTAGCTTATTTCATTATAACATGTCCCTCCACTCTTAATTCATTAAATTCCTCTAATTTTATATAGATATTATCCATTTTAGGTCTAATCTAAATATCTTTTGAGGTCCTCCCTGTATCATTACATTACTAAGCATCAATAATTTAAAAGTGTTCTATATACCCTGAATTACAATTTGGATTTAACTATCGCTCTTAAGAAGTGCGATTAAAATCACGGTAACTTATCAAACTTTGTCCGGAAGTTTCATAATTATTTAATTAAAAATATATTAATAGGTCTTACTTTTAAATATTGATATAGAGGAAAGATAATATTTAAATAAGAATACTTTAAATGTTTTAATCTTAGTAAATACTAATCTTTAACATAATTTATGGTTTTTTAAAGTCATTTGTCATAAAATGCCAAATAACCATTCATTTTAGGTGTAAAAAATTATTTTATCTTTTTCATTTAAATGTTAAAAAAGTAATTTTAAAATTGAGTAATGGCCCCCTGACGGGGGCAGATAAAATTTTTTCTAAAAATATCATATTTTCTAATAAATGTCAAAAACATTATAATATCCTATAATAACGGAATGTGCAAGTTTGTAAGGTCAATAATAGTTTTTTGAGAACTATAAAAAATTCTATTTCATTATTTAGCTCAATATTTGATAGTAGAATTACAATAAATTTAACTTGAATAAACTAAATGACTATTTGAATTTATATGAAATTTTGTGAATTAATAAAAAATCATTTAGTTTATTCAAGTTAAATTTATTGTAATTCTACTATCAAATATTGAGCTAAATAATGAAATAGAATTTTTTATAGTTCTCAAAAAAACTATTATTGACCTAACAAACTTGCACATTCCGTTATTATAGGATATTATAATGTTTTTGACATTTATTAGAAAAAATAATATTTTGATAAAAAATTTTAATCTGCCCCCGTCAGGGGCCTATTGCCCTTAAAATTCAATAAAATGAACTGCCTTCGAACTTAGAATTATATTAAATTTATATTGATAACAAAAGAAAATACAAAATCTTTAAAAATATTTCATAGTAAAAAGCTAAGCTATGTAAAAATAACCCTATTATGTATTTAAGTAAAAGTTTAAAATTAGCAGGGCAATAAATTATTTAAAATATTCTTTCTAAAATTTATTCATTACTTGCACTTTGTTCACTTTATGTTTAATAAGTGTTATATTAATATAATATAACTGCAGAGAGGTTTATTCAAATCTTTTATGAAGTTTGAATGAATTACAAATACAATGGAAATTTAAATATATCTCCTTTTAAATTTAAGCCAGTGCTTTTGAATTAATTTATATAAGTATCGAAATAAAAGACTTTTGCATAACTTGTTTTGCTTATAAATAAAAACTAGCCGATATAACCACAAAATGAAGATAAAGGTTGATGGTCATTAGGAATTACCAATTAGATTCTATTTTGTGGTAAATTTTGAGCAAATTTATCAAGGTCATATATTTCACTGTTTTCTTAAACTTATATAAAATCAAAATTTTAGAGAGCTGAACTTGGTTAATATAGTATGCATAGAATCTTAATTTTGTCTAGATAAACAACTTGTTTTATATTTCTCTCGATAGCATTAGCAGTAAAAATCTCTTAAAGCTGTTCATTGCTTGTATCAATTATCGAAATATTTTAATTTAATAATTATTGAAAAACTTAAGCAAAAATTTTAATAAATTTTAAGATATTGTTAGGAGAATAAATAACTAAATAACTTCCACTTTATGTCGACTGGAAACTAATTTCAGGGTCTCCCTTGATCAAAGTAATTGAACTTTCTACTGAGCAATACATTAAAAGATTTATACCTAATTTATTTATTGTAAATTTTAAATAAAGAAAAACAATTTACAATACATATTCTTGGTGTTTGAATCAGTAATATTTAATTTATGTAAGTTTATAATTTTTTTCTCTTCTTTAATTTTAAAATAATTTTCCTCTTCTTTCTTTTTTTGTTCTTCAATAAGTTATTTTTTTAATATGTTTTATTTTGAATTTACAACCATTTCTCGTTTAGCTTACTGTCTCATAATCATTTTAAAATAAAATAATTGATTATTATTTTAAAAAATAATACTATAGATTATTAGATTTTCTGCTTGGCTGTTAATTTCTAAGATTATTGATAATTAAATTAATATCAATAATATAAATAAAACAATAAATATTAATTTGTTAGAATGGATTAATTATGTTAAATTCACAATATCTTTAGATTTTATTACAATTTTTAATTTAATAATTATAAACAATAGTTTATTTCTATTAAAAAAAAAACTCTGAAATTTATCTGTTATATTTAATAATATTATTATTTTCTACAAAAGTAATAATATTAGTTTAATCACTCAACTATATATTTTTCAATGAAATTACTCATTCATAATCATGTAATTCATTTACATATTTAAAAAAAAAAGTAATTAAGGCATGTATACAAATTGTAAAAAATTAAATTAATTACTTTTAGCATTTGTACTAATAAAAAATACTTTTAAATTAATTTTTAAGTAATTAATTGATCTGTCTGTTTCTTAACCCCAAACTATTAATAAACCTTAACAATCAATTTCATAATACGCTCGATATCTTCAGATTATTAGTAAATTATAAATTTACATAAATATAAGAAATAACCTATTTTATTTAATCATTATATAATAATTACTTAGCAATATTGTCATCGATTACCCGTGACTATTATATGTTTTCAATGTAATATAAAATTATTTTATTTTTTATAACGAGTTGAATTAGTCCTAACGATAAATGTATTATGATGAAGCATTGAAAATACCTTTTTAGATAAGTGTATTAATGTAAAATTATTTTGCATTTCTTGATGCATGATACCTGTTCTGAATAGTTTTGTAAGTTAATAGAATAATTTATATAAAATTGATTAAAACCGATAAATTTAATTTTAAAGTCCCCTGGAGAATATTTAAAGACTCTATGCAGCTGTACTTATTCATATAGTAGTCAGGGTCTGTGAAGATTTTTAACATATGATCTAATTTTTAAGGTTTATTCTCAATGAAAAAGTCATAAATAATTACGAAATTCACTTTTAAGTTTTAGTAATATTCTTGAAATTTACCAAAGAGTATTAAACAATAATAGATATTAAATAATACATATTTAATTGTTTACTAAAAATTAAAACTTTATAATAGCTCTAGAACGTTTACTCCTTCACTCTCAGGATTCTCATAAGTCTTAATTTTATGAATTTATTCATCCAATAAATTTTAATCTAATTAATTTACACTGTATTTTTCGAACTTCATTTTACTTTTCACTTTCTTCTCATACTTTATTAGCAGGTCAATATCTCTGTATTCTTTTAATTGAGCTTAATTTTTATATTAAATTTTAAGAGCTTACTCTATTTTTTCTTATTTTTGTGAAATCCTTGCTATTCCATTAACATTTAGGATAAATGTTTTGAGAGCTGGTGAGAAATAAGTTTTAATATTTTTATCAAGAGCTTCATTTAAATCTGTCAAGGTTGGGTTTTCTTTTAAGGTATACATGGTGTATCTTAATTATTTTATTATAAAGAAGGCATTAAATTATCAATAAATCTAAATGATTTATTGATAATTTGTAATCAAAATAAATAGTAATTATCTTTGCTTATCTTTTAGGAAATCAGTCATTCCATACATATTAGGAGTTCTTACACCATACATGTCCTCACAATCCTTATAATGAAAACAGTCTATCACCATTCATTTAAATAAATCTATATTCAATAAAATAGTTGTGTTGTTCTTAAATTATTTAAATTCCTTGATGTGTCAGGTAGTTAGGATTGTAGTCTACGAAATCTTTACTTTAATTCAAGTCTGTAAGAGATTCTGAAGAATTTATCATTTTACTTTCTTTATGATTTTATTAACAAATCCTAATTTATATAAATATCATCCTATTTTAATATCAATATTAACATTCTTCATTATTTTTTGTTTTTGTTAGCTAATAAATTCATTAAAATTAAATTATACAAAGAGAATTTATTAAAAATTGAAACTCTTTGTAGTTTTATTTCTTATCAGTTATATTCAATATTATTTTGAATTATCCTTTTCGTAATTTATGTAAAGAAATTTAATAGCCAATTTATAAAGAAAAGCATAATATTAATCTAAAACATAAGTATAATATATTCTTAAATAAAAATATATATAGCTTTATAATTTTAATTTATGTTTAACCTTTAGCTTTAGTTAATTAGTTTTTAGATTGAGAAAATAACTTTAGTATGGCATAGTAAAAAGAATTTATAATAAAAAAGCATTTTTATTTGCAAGAAATTTTGACACCATTTGACTAATAAATATTTAGGACTATATAAAAATTATTATTAATTAGGAAAAAAAACATTATGTGAATGATTTATTTTAATTAAAAAATATAGTTTTAGCATTAGGTTAAATCAATTAATATGTAATTCTATATTTTATAAAACAAAAATAAAAGTTTGAATGGATTACTTTATATGTTTTATAATTTAAATAGAACGAATTTTCTAGGATAATACTAAATAAGAATACACAAAGAAACTATTTATTCCTTAAAATATTGTTATAATTGATTATTTCAACAAAATTATATTTAAAAAATTATTAATAAATTTTAATTATTTACCTTTTTAATTATTATGTTGAATTCATATCTCCAGAATTAATTTCAATTGTAAAGACTGAATAAATATGTTAAATTCTTTGCAATAATTTTATAGCAAAAAGGTAAGTTAAATATTAAAAATAAATATTTAGTAATTAAAAAATAAATATTAAATAGATAATTTCTCCATTTTTTATTGATATTTTATAATTGATATTTAATTTTACTACAATTTATTTTTTAAAAATTAATCAATATTTTAATATATTTTAAATTAATTTTAATTCATTAAAGTCTTTTTAATTGCTTTAAATGTTAATAATTCAATAGTTTTAGAATCTTGAAAATATAATTTTTTATGAATAAAAACGAAATTCAAATGTATAATATTAATGAAAATTAGCAATCTTAACTATTTCTATGCCTCCTTTTTTAATTATAACAATACTGTCTTATTAATACTTACTCATCTTTAATTCAGTTTTATTCATATTTAAGAATCCAATATAAAAAGATCAATTTTATAAAATAAATTGACTGTATCTATATTATGAAAATATACATTTAGTAATCCAAATTTCTTATCGAGGTGAGATATTTATTTTAACTCTCTTTACAGAAAATTGGCATTAAAATTATATCAAAGACACAATCACCAATTGAAAAATATTACAAGTTAAAAAATTCATTTCATTTCATTCCAATTTAATTTATCTTAATAACTTATAATAAAATTATTAAAAAAATAAACTATCAACTTAGCAAATAAAATTAAATTAAAAAAAACATTTTAAAATATGATATAATTAAAATAAAGGCAAAGTGTCTCATATAGAAGTCAAAGAAATTATATCAGATAACAAAAATGAGGAAATTTTTTTGAAAATTTTTATCTTTTTATAGAGCCTTTCCAAAATAAAAAATATCATTAATGATTAATTAAATATTAAACATTGAACAATTTAAAATCCTATTTAGACATAAATATCTTATAAAAGTGATAATAAATTTTAATAGAAGCATAATATTTACATATTAATAAATTAGATTATTAAAAAATATTACAACATTTTAAAACATCACTAATCATATTACTCATAAAATTCAGGATCAATTTTGAATTTTAAAAGCTCATACGAGTTATTATATTCAAAATGAACTATTTAATAAAAAGTATTGTCGGTATTTTAGTCAATGTGCAGAAAATCAATGAAATCCGCATCTCTGGCATATAAATAATAAAAAGCCAATTTTAAGCTTTTATTTGCTACCATTTAACATGTGATAATGTTTTCTTCATATTTGAGAATGATTTAGCTAATCTAAAACTTTTTTCTTATAATAAAAGGCTATCTTCCAGGGTATTTCATAATTGCATATCCTCTAATGCTAACATCATTAAATTCCTCCTCATTGATATATAAACTATTTATTTCCTTAAGAATTTTAATATCTTCTGAGCTCTTCTCAGTGACTTGTTCATGTATTTTATCATTTAATTGATAGTGCTCTAGTTATTCTATTGCATTTTACTTTTTTGGATAGAAATAATGGCTGGAGTGATTATAATCAATATAACTTATTAAGTTATATTATGAAGTTTGAATTTAATTCAATTGTGAATAATGTAAAAGGGTTGTTTGAATAAAAGAATAATACACAGAAATTGGAAAAAATAATATAAAATAATATTTTTTAGTTGATTTCATTTAAAAAATCTGTCCATTTCAATTCAAATTAATTTATGATGTGTATTTAAATGTAATACAAAGTATACAATTTTATAAGTTAAGAAATTTATATCTTCTTTTTATATTAATATTTGGATGATCATCCCAATAGACAATAAATAAAATAAAAACTTAAATATTTAATCATGAATTGTATTTAATTTTTGGGAAAGTAGAGTCCTATAAAAGTTTAGGTTAAATTCCTTTTATTAACTTATTCAATATTTTGGTATGTAATTACTAAATTAATGATACGATAAAACTCTTTAACAAGACTCAATACTATTTATGCATATATTTAAAGTCTGAATAAAATTCAACTGATAATTGTATCTATTATCTTTTGACAAATTTTCACCAATGCTCATAAACTGATTAGACTAAATATCGAAATAAAACATTTTCGCATGACTGATTTTGCTTATAAATAAATACTATCCCATATAACCACAAAAAGATTATAAGGTTTCATGATCATCCGGTATTACTAACTTGATAAAATTTCTAAAAGAACCTTTTCCAAATTTATCAAGATCAATAATCTCAACTTTTTCAGAAATTTATAAAAAGTCATAGTTTTAAAAATCGGGGGTTTTATAGTAAAGCACGCACAATATTCTAATTTTATCAAGATAAACAGCTTGCTTTATATGCTTTTCAATTGTATATGCAGTAGATATGACTTAATTTTATTCAATACTAGTATCGATTACCCAAATATTTACAATATTTTATAATAAAGTATAAAGTTAATTGAATATTTTACGAAATTATTATAATATATTGGTAGGAGAGTAAATTACAAGATAATTTCCACTTTATGTAGACTGGAGATTCATTACAAGATCTCCCTATATCAAAGAAGTCGAGCTTTATATTGAGCAATACATAAAAAATAAATTTTTAGCATTTTCCTTATTGTAAAATAATATATATTTTATGAATTAAGAATAAATCGCATTACATATTTTTTGTGTTAGTATCAGTTATAATTTACTTATATTATTAATTTAAATATTTTTATTCGTCTTTTTTAAGTTTAATATCTTCTTCTTTTTTCTTTTAACCTTCACTTATTTATGTTTTTAATATGTTTTATTAAGATTTTCCAATCATTTCTTTTTTAATTTACTATCTCATGACCATTTTAATTATTATATTGTGATTCTTTAATATAAAGATAATGTATATAAAATTATAATAAAGTATTTTCTATCTAGCTGTTTGCTTCTTTGAATATTGATAATTTAAATGATATTGTAAAATTAAATTAAAAAGTGATTTTTGAGATTTAGTTACTATTCATAATTTAAAAAATAAATTTTTATTAATATTTCACGTTACACCCTCATAATAATTTCTTGTAAGCGTCTTAAGCTTAATTTTAAAATAGTTTTATAATATGAATGCAAAATATTAAATTAGTTCTTAATTGATAAAAAAATACTGGTTATCCTAACTTTAAAATTAAAATTAAAAGTTATAAAATATTTATTAGATGTAATTTATAAATGAAATTTTACCAAACTAAAATATTCTAAAATAAATCATTATATAACTAATCTTTTGATATAATATTGATTTATCTGATTTTATTGTTCATTATTTAAATACACTTTTGTTATGATTTTCATTACATGCTCTAAATCTTAGAAATATTATTAATTAAAATAATTAAAGAATGTAAAAAAAGATTAAAATAGGTTTGAATAAATTTTAACAATATTGGGAGCGATAATCAATGCCTATAAAATATATAATAAAATTCATTAAGATTATAATGTTATTTATAGTTTGCTAAATTGATAGCATTGAGTTGATAATTTATCCCTTCCAAATGAAGTAATCTCAATTGCATGTTAAATTTATTGATTAATGAACAATTCTTTTGAATATCTTGATGCATGATATCTATTCTATATAGTTTTGTAAGTTATTTATAAAAATATATGAAATTATAGCCAAATTATTAACCTTATAAATTCTTAATTAAAAGTCGATCTAAAATATTAATTTAAAGTGCCCTATAGAATATTTAAAGACTATATACAGCTGTACTTATTCATATAATAAACAGGATTCTTAAATGTTTTCAACATGTGATCTAATTTTTAAGGTTTGTTCTCAATATATAGATCATAAATAATCACGAAGTTTATACTTTAGTTTGAATAAGATACTTGAAATTTATCAAAGAGTATTAAACTATAAAAGATATTCAAAAAATAAATATATATATTATCTTTATTTAAAATATAAATATATAATAACTTAAGTACGTCAACTTCTTCACTTTCAGGAATTACAATATTCTTAGGTTTAGGAATTAATTCTTCCTTTAAATCTTAATTAAATTAAACTTTACCTTTTTCATCTAAATTTTTGTTATTTTTCACTTTTTTCTTATCATATTTAAGTAGTATGCTTATATTTTCATACTCTTTTACTTCATCTTAGTATTTTACATTAATTTTAAGATTTCGCTTTGTTTTTTCTTATTTTTGTGAAATCCTTGCTATTCCATTAACATTAAGGAGAAAAGTTTTGAGAGCTGGCGAGAAATAAGTTTTAATATTTTTATCAAGATATTCATTCAAGTCTGTCAATGTTGGATTTTCTTTTAAGGGATAGATGGTGTATCTTAATTTTATTTTTTAAATAATTTTTATCTATTTTTTGAATTTAATTTTTATTTCGTAGTATATTCGAAGAAAATTAAAATATCTTTGCTTATCTTTTAGGAAATTGGTCATTCCATAAATATTAGGAGTTCTTACACCATACATGTCCTCACACTCCTTGTAATGAAAACAATCTATCACCATTCATTTAAATAAATCTATATTCATAAAAATAGTTGAGTTGTCTTTAAATAATTTAAATTCCTTGGTGAGTGAGATAGTTTGAGTTGTAATCTGAAAATACTAATCTTTATTCGATTTCATTTTTAATTTCTGCTTGATTTGCCATTTTTTTAATAGTTTTTTATTATTATTATTTGTTTAGCATATACCTTCTAATTGATACTATCTTTACAAATCTTAATAAATATTGTTTATTTAAATATTTTGAGTATAAATTTGATGTTATATTTAAACTATAAATAATTCCTTAATTATATCAATTTTATTATTACTAATCAATTTTTCAAAGCATTTAAAATTTAATACAATTCACTATCAATCTTAAATTTGATAAATTCATACTAATGTTTTGCATCTTACTATGAATTATTTATTATCAAGCAGTAGAAAGTATTGTCTGTTTCATGGTCAATGTGAAGAAAATCATTATGATATTTTAATTCGTAATATTATTCAAAAAGTGTGTGATTCAAGTCAATTTGGTCTTTTAAGTTGACCATTATATTTTAGTTGTTTATTTTGAGATTTAGTGAGTTGATGTTGAATTCATCTTTGATTATTAAATATTAAATTTCAAATTTATTTGAAAATGTTATGGGGGTAATATTATCATAATATACTATAATGATTCTTAAACAAGTATAATTAAGTATTCTGAATTTTGCAAAATTATAAATTTAATGGGATAACATATAATGGGTTAGGCAAACTATAAAAATCTTTAAAATAATTCAATTTCTAAATAATATCATTATTTATAATTTAAACCTCTTATAACAAAAGAAATAAAATTAGATAAAACACGATCTTTTAAATTTTCTAGTTTGTTAACAAAATTAAAAGATGATAATTATTTTTAATATATTTATTAAAGTATAAATCTGATTAATTTTAAGCTTTTCATTCATTTTTAATAATTTCCTGCTTACAATCTAAACTCGCTATTCAAAAAATGGAAATTTCAAATAATTAAAAAATAATCATTTGTAAATATTTTTCAATTATTAATATCCATCAAATTTTACTCTCTCTTTTCAATATTTGATAGTCAACTTCACTTATATAGTTTTTTTAATGCTTTTAATAGTAAACTTTCGTTTTATCAACAATTAAAGCGTTATCAAATTCCTCAAATTTAAAACTAACACCTTTAATTAGAAATTTATTGATTTTTAAAATGTAGGAATATTTTATTA
This sequence comes from Oxytricha trifallax, assembly GCA_000711775.1. Lineage (NCBI taxonomy): Eukaryota > Ciliophora > Spirotrichea > Sporadotrichida > Oxytrichidae > Oxytricha > Oxytricha trifallax. Next base: position 41,487 of record ARYC01000409.1, on the reverse strand, counting down.
GTTATTGGTATGAGAAATATTGGTCTTTTTAATTAGCAATATTTTGAGCATATTTTATTTTGAATACCAAAGCAAATATAAGGAAAACAAAACTAAAATTATTTTATGTAAAATAAAACCAGTCCTTAATTATTCTGCATTTGCAAAACTCCAACACAAAAGTTCCTAAGCTATTAGGTATAACTGCTTGTTAAAGTTTAACTTTTTAAATTCTAGAAACAAATCATCCTTCAAAAAAATAAAAAGGATTTCTCAGACCCAGATTTACTAACTCTTTGATTCTAACACTTTACAGTAATGGGTACACTATCTAATTGCGAGCTGTACTGTTTCATTGCAAGTTTCCTGACATTCGAATATCTTCTTGGACTGTATCCAGTATTTATAGTAGACATAGTGAAACTTTCAACATTATTAAAGGCAATTAATTTAATATAAAAAAGCTTTTTTTGAGAAGTAAAAAATTGAAAAAAAGATAAATACTTAGATTAAAAGTAGATAGGGATTTGTTAATCTATAAGCACTGGTTTATTAGATAACATTTCTTTTAATGCTCTTTTATTCACTAAGATAGGAATAGGAAAATTCAAGAGATACAATTAAATCATGTAAATAAAATTTATTTTATGAGAGAAAACTTATATAAATTAAAATAATTAAATTCAAATAAAACCTGCGTATTCTCTACTAACCCCAATAAGATTGATTCCATTTATAGCCTATTTATCAATTACTAATTTATCTAATAAACGGGATTTAGGGCTTTTAATGTTACATTCTATTCGAGTCTTGTGAATTGATTTAGATAAATATTCATAAATAATTTTAACTTAATAATAATTATTTTAATAAGTTTGGAGATAATTTTTTATAATTTCTTTGCTAGTATCAAATCTAATTAGTATCTTACATTTTTTTATCATAGTCACCGTTTGTAGTATTGTTTTAATCTATTTTAAATTGCTTAATTATAAATTTTTTCTTTTATTTATCAAATACCTTTTTTGCTTCTATTTATAAACCTATTAATATTTAAAGTTTAATGACTTATATAAGAAATTTTCCATTCTTGTAATTTATAGTGATTTTCGTAATTGATAGAATGAAATTATTCGAATGAGTTGGTTTATGTGTTTAATTAATAAATGCATTGATGATATTTTGATGGTATAAATATCATCAGGTATTTGCCAAACAAGCATTCAATTGTGTCAATCTCCCCAATATGCTTCATTACCAGTGAGAATATACCATTTTTAAGATATTTTTAGTCTAAAGTTATTGGCTCTTTTGTTGGATTTGTTATTTTGTGGAAATATACATCACGAGAAGTATTAAATGAATAGAAACCAAAAACATATTAAATGATTAATTTTAGAGAAATGTATAAGATTTAAAATTAGTTAAAAAATTATTGTCAAATATAAATTATTAACTTAAGTACAAATAATTCATTTCATATATATTTTTAATTGTTTTAAATATTCTTATTTTAGAATATAATTGAGTCTAAAGAGGGAGATATATTAAAGAGCAATTATATAATAAATTTAACATAATATAATTCTTTATAGTTCTCTTTGTTAAAGAAGTTCAATCATTTTATTAATACTTTCTTCTATTTGTTTTTCAATCCATAAACAAAAAATTTAAATATTTAATGCAAACAGAGTAATTTCTTTTAAATAGTCATAGAGATAAAGAATACTAGTAATTATATATTTATAAACAGCAAAAATTTATTTAAATAAAAAATAAAAATTTGAGATTGCTTTATTACGTGTTATCTCATAAGATTTTCACATTATCATCCCATTATTTTACATACACCTAATTATAAAATCTAATAATGAAATAAAACTAAATTTTAAAACTATTTTTGATTTTGCCATTATCATTCTAAAAATTATTAAAGGAATAAAAATAGAATTAAATATTTTACATAATACTTGAATCTGTTCCATCATCATAGTAAATGCAAAGTATTTGTAATTAATCAAGATAAGTAACACTAATTACACGGTGAATTTAATTAGGAGATTATTTATAATAAAGAAGATTTTCAAATTAAATATAAAGATCCAACAAATAATTTAATAACGTAATTTTAATAAGTATTCACTGCATTTAATAGTAAGTATTTTAATAATAAAATTGATAAAAATTTAATATAAATATTAATGTTTCCCTTAAAATTTCTAATATAAATTCTTGATAAATTTAGTCAGTTTCTTTAGAAGTATCAACAATCCAAATGTTTTTATTAGTATACAATGTTATAAAATTGCCACTTTACTAAGCTTTAATTAATAGTTTTTTATTTTAAATTCCTTAAAGTGTTGTTGATGAACTAATAGAACAGTACATTTTAATAATTTTTAATTTGTTACAAAGTAATTTATATAAATGTAAATCATCAAATAATTATATATTTTATTTCAAACATGTTTCCAATAATAAAATTATTAGTGTCTTCAATTAATTTAATATCTAACAATTCCTCTACATATTGTGGTAAGTGTTGCACTTAGACTACATTAATGGTTTGATTTCGAATATTTCTATATATTTTTTTCATTTTTATTGAATTTTGTACAATTTCAACTTTTGCTAATTTATTATATTAATATTGTCTATTTTCTTTTCTAAAAACTTTTATACTATCTTTACCGAATGGCCTGTAGTTGTATCTTTATTGACATTGTTTATAAATTTTTATCATGTAAGAAAAGACTTGTTGAAGGGAATCCTATTACAAAAATTACTTATTAAAATATTAATTTTATTAACATTTAATTTTTTATGCAGAATATCCTTGGGGACTGCTCAAGTATAAAAACTAAATTCTTTTGATGATTTTAAGCAATATTTTTTCCCCAAATTTTAAATTAAATAAACTTTAAAAGATAAAAAGTATGAAGATATACCTTAAAGTAATGTTTTTTATCTTCCTTATTCATATTGTTTTATAAAATATAAATTTCAATATAATTTATATTAAGCATTGGGTGTTGTACCTGTCTCACCACCACCCTTTTTATATATATAATTTTTGTTCTAAGAATTCAGAATTATAGCAAAAATTGGGTAGAAATTCTACAATAAAATACTAAAAAATAATATTTAGCAACTTTAAGGGTAAGTAAAGCTATAAATTAATGGATATTTATCATAAATTCTTGTTTTCACATGGATTATAACACAGAAATTAAAATTTTGACATAAAATAATTGAAATATATATAATTTTCGAATTTGATGACTTAACTCACTCTTTATTAATGATTTAATTTGATTTAGTACAGTTTAATGTATATAATAAGATGATTGTGCTATGAATTAATCAAATTAAATCCTTAATAAAGAGTGAGTTAATTCAATAAATTAGAAAAATTTTTGTATTTTAAGTACTAAATGCTAAATGATTATTAATATTTGTGGTGTAATACACATTATTTTGTAAATTAACTAACCCTTAAAGTTGGTAAATATTATTATTATTACTTTTTTAGAGAATTTAAACCAAAATATTGCAATAATTCTGAATTCATAGAACAAAAATTTTATATATGAAAAGTGTGGTGGTAGGACAGTTTCAATATATTTAGGCAATATTGCTATTCAAGGGTTGACTTTAGCTTATAATCCAAATGCAATGTTTTATAATGAACACTGGGTACATATCTGTTCTGGATGCTTTTGTATGTTTATAAATAAAAAACTAAATAATTTTAATTGTTCCTAAGACAACATTTAAAGATTTTAAACATGAGAATCCATACTTCACTTCAACATTTGATAGCACTTTAATCATATAATCATTGGTTTACGATTAATTTTCAACAAATACATCGTAAATTATAACTACGTCTATCTTATACTACGCATAGTATTTTTGAAGCTTTATTAGGAGTATTATAAAGTTTAAATTACTAAATATTTTATGATTTAATGAAATATAAGAAATTGCTTATATTTCTAACAGATTTACTTCATTACTTTCAGGCAAGCTTAATTTGGAATATTTTAAAGCATTTTTGTCAGATTTAGCAGTTTCATATATATTGAAACTGGCAGATGTTTCTTAATAAGCTTTATCGTATTTTAGCAGGAAAAGAATAAAAACTATAAAATTTTAAGAATGTCATTTGTGTAATTTGGATAAATTTTGGCATTTCCATTCAAATTGAGGACAAAAGTCTTAAGAGATGGTGAAAAGTTTGTTCTGATCCCATGTTCTAAAACATCAATCACTTAGGAGTAAGTAGGATTGTCATTGACTTCATAGAGAGCATATCAAGTAAACGATTAAATTATAAATGTGTTCATAATTATTTCCATCATTTTTTTTAAAAAAAATTAATATCTTTATTTTTCCTGAAGGAAGCCTCTCAATTATCCTTTAATTTTTTAATCACTAACTCCATACTGATCTTTGCAGTTCTTGTAAAAGTAGCAATCTATTACCATCCCTTAATGAGATAAACTGTTATTAAAAAATTCCTTCTTAGATTCTATGTATTTAATATGAAAATCGTTAATTGTTAAAAGTTAAATTAAAATTAATAAGAATACTTATAAATATAATCAGAAAACTTTAATGGCAGATATCTCCAGCATGACCAACATTCATTAAATGTAAGTTTCATTTTGTGTATATTTTATTATATTTTTTATGGAGTAGGTGCTGCCGCAGTACTAGGTACCACAGGCTTGGTACTTGTGTAGGTGGAAGGTCGGAGTGACAGAGGTAGACTTATACCTGCACATGGAGAAGTGTATGAAAGAGATTCTTTTTTTAATTAAGATATTCAGTCTTTTTCATTTTTTTAGTATTATTAACTATTCTTATTGTTGCTATTACTATTCTTATTAATTTTAATTTAACTTTTAACAATTAACGATTTTCATATTAAATACATTGATTGACTTAAATCTTTTACAGCTGTTTATGCTATATTTTTCTCCATTTTAGTATTATGTTATTTTAAAATAGTCAAATCTTTTAAATTCCCGTAAAGTTAAAATATTTTCAAGAATTAATAAACATTTAAATTTAATGTTGGGTGTTAGAATATAGGTAATCTCAAATTCAATTAGATCTACTTATAAAATTGCATTACATTTTAAAAATTAGAATTATAATATTTTTTAATTTTAAAATAGACATAGTAAAACTATTTAATTCTTAAGGGTAATAAGTATCATTAATTTTCTAATTTAATATTATCTACTGGTTATAATTCAACTTGTTTTTATAAATTAAAGTTTTAAATGAATAGTTTCGCTCAAAATAAAAATCTTAACTTAATTTTTATTTAATGAAAATTGTCAAATTCCCTATATTCATTTATTTTATTATTTATTACTAGTTAAATTCATCAATACAGTGAACAAATAATTTATATCTCTTAAATCATACTAAATTAATTAATTCAAATTAATCACCTACATGAACTATTTTAGCTCTAATTAAAATAATTTTCATTTAAAGCGAAAACTAATTAGTTCAAATTTATCTGTATTAAATAAATTTAATAAAAATAGCATTTTTTTTATTTTTTTGGAAATATTCTATGTAAGAATTTAAATTGAAGCTATGATTAAGATTAAAATAATTCATCGATTATGTCATTACTAAACTGGAATAATATTTCTTTAATTTTTCAATATCCTAAGTAACGAATACAATTTACTATCAATCTTGAATTTAACCAGTTCCTAATATGGCGTTACATCTTACTAAGAATTATTTATAATTAAGCAGTAAAAAGTGTTGTCTCTTTCTATGTCAATGTGAAGGAAATCCATATCATATTCTGCTCCGTAATGTAACTGAAAGAGGGTATAGCTCAAGTCAATTTGGTCTTTTAAGTTGACCATTATTTTTTAGTTGTTTATTTTTACATCTAGAGAGTTGATGTCCAAATCATCTTTGATTAATAAATTTAATTTTAATAAAAAGATTTTATGGAAATAATTTTAGTTTATTAAAAAATTATAATTGATTCTCAGGATTATACCATAAATTATTTTGAATTTCGCAGACTTTTAAATTTTAATTAGGTGGTAAAAAAGATTAATGATATATTACCTAGGTTAATATTTATTTTATAATTTAAAGAATTTTTAACAAAAATTTGCCAAAAGTAAGTATTTTTATGTATAATCTTGAGAAATCAGATAAAACCTCATTTGTCAAATAAGGATGAAGATTGGCGATCGAGATTAAAATAAAATATGGAATTATTTTGATTGACTGAAATCAAATATAATAAATGTAAAAACAAATTTATGCAACTTTAATCATTTATTAAATAGTGACAATTATTCAAGCAAATGGTTGTAATAATTATCCAAAACTTTAATACAAGACAATATTTGTTTAATTTTAAATATTTTAATAATTATTCCCAATCATTTTCTTAATTGGCTTATTATAGCAAAGGCTTAAATTTTTAGTATTATTTTACATTCACATAACTTTAAATAGATTCAAAAAGATTTAATTATTTCATGAAAATACTGATTTTTGGACTTATGATAATTATATATTCTTGTATCCCCTCCTTATTTTACTCTCTCTTTTCAATTTTTAATACTAAACTTAATTTAATTAGTTATTTGAATTCGTTTGGTAGTAAGCTACCTATTTGTCAATTATTAAAGCACTGTCAAATTCCTCCAATAATTAAAGAACTAAAATTTTAAATATATGTTCAAAAAAATAGATTCAAAGTTGAGCTGAAAAATTTTGCAAGTTTGTGGAATGAGAATCTTTAATTTATTATTACCAAAATTTTGGTCATGTTAATGATTATAATATTAATGCAGAGTTAAGAAAAAAGAGAATAATAATAAACTTAGCAAAATAAATGCTGCTTATGCATTAATAGTCACTATGTGATAGTGTTATAACTGTAAGTCATTAATTTATTTATTTTATTCAGATTTCAATTAAATTCTGATACAAAATGTTCATTTCTATTTTCTTAACTATTTTTGCTACTCTTTATTGGCATGCACTTCTCATCACAGTCAATTTATTACTAATTATTAGTAAAATGGAATTTCTTTTAAGTTTCTAAAAATATAATCATTTTATAATTAGAAATAATCAATAAATTAAGCTACTTCAAAATTAATTTTGCATATTAAGAAAAATTGAATAAAAAGTAAATTAAATGATTTTAAATGCAAAAGTATTTTTAAAAAAGTCTTTTTGACAAGTCACTTTAAATTTTGCATATTGCAAAATTCTTGAAAATATTCAAAGAGAATCACTTAATTTTGTTTTAAATAAATTAATTTAAGTTAAATAAACAAATATTTTTATATTATTACAAATGCCTGTGTTTCATTATTATTATCAATTAGACCCCTATTTTACCTAAAAAATTTACATAATTTTTAAAATTAGGGGAATTTGGGGTTATAAATATTAAATTAAAATCGAATCTTGTCTGATTATTTAGATAAATTAATAATAATTGAAATTATTTAATAATCTAAAAATATTAATTAGATTAAAATCTAATTTTTTATAATATATCTTTTGTTAATATCAATTAATAAATTGAATAAAATACAATGTTACAAAAAATTTAATTGAAAATTAATACTAAATATTACAAATTCTAAAGTTTTTATGTTCATGTTAGGTCAATTATACTAAAGTTGAAGAGATTATATATAATTAATAATTGTATGAATACATTTAAAATTGGGAAATTATATATAATTAAATTAATAATTAATTAAATGCTTGGCAATTAAAGTTGTAAAATTTGAACGATCGTGGGCTAATTTGATTGAGAATTCAAAATTAACTGAACTTTATTATTGTCGATACTACTTTATCGCTCCTGGAGCGAGATAACTTCACTAAAATGTGAGGATACACTTTAATAATTTAAAGGTGTTTAATTAAAGTAAACTTATCTCTCTCACTTGATGAGTTAAAATAGTACCGCCAATAATAAAGTCCAGTTAATTTTGAATTCTATGTCGAAACAGCCTAATATCGTTTAAACTGGCCAATTTTAACTGCCAAGATTCTTATTAATATAATATTAATTATAATTAATTTTTCAAATTCAAATGTATTTCTACAATATGATTTATTATTTGTAGTATTTAGCCTAAGATCAACTGTCTCTAGCCAGACATCTTATATAATTAGAAGGTACGATGCCATCTTGCTACTTACAAGACATGCTTTAATTAATTTACATGTAAATAATTTTTTAGAAAAGTACTAATATAGTCAGTTTTTGAGCTTGATTTTATATTGCTATATATAGTATTTACTCATTTTTTTTTCAAATATATAATTTCTAGATTATATAATTATTAAATTTTTTAATCTAACAATCAAAACCATTTAAACAGTAATCTTTTATATTTAAATTATAATTTATCTTTTTTTGTAAATTATAATAATTTTCTTAATTGACAGTGTGAAGTAGTTCGAATTAGTTGGTTTAATTATTTAAACTATAAATACATAGTTACTATCCATCTAGTAAATATATCATCAAGTATTTGCCAAAAACGCATTAAATTGAGTTAATGCGACTAATATTTTTAATATCCAGTTAATATTATCCGTTTCTGAGATTATTTTAATCTAAAGTTATTGGCTCTTTTCTTGGATTCGAGATTTTGTAAAAAAATACATCATGTGAAGTATTAAATAAAAATAAGTAAATATATAGACAGATAATTCAAATTAATAATATAAAAATCAAATAAGAGAAAGAAAATTAAATAAAAGATAGCAATTTTAGTCATGAATAGTTCGATGTTTTTACATTTATAAAATCTCCCCAATTTTGACCCACCCAAACTGTATTTATAATAAAAAAAGATAGTTTAGAGTACTATTTATAAGAACAAATAAAATTTACCCTAATAATATTAATTTGACAGTAATCATTTAATTTTGAAGAATCCAATCATTTTATTGATATTTTTTACAATTAGTTGATTGATTTAAAAACTTAACAAATGTAAAATGAATCAAAAAGTATAATTTTGTTTCTAAATTTAATCTGTGAGATAAAAAGAATTGTAATTTAAATTGCCATAAAAAGTAAAAAAATAGATAATTTAATAAATATATAAAAATATTGATTAGCTGTACAATAAAAAGATTCAAGAAATCTTTTTATTAATTCTGATTCTATTAAAACAAATTGTAAAATAAATTATCAGATAAGATAAATATATAAAACTAATTTATAATTTTATTATAAAACTAAATAATTTAAACGAATAAATAAATTAAATATTTTACATAATATTCGAATCAGTTCCATCAATAAATTCAATGCAAAGTATCTGTAATTAATCAAGATAAGTAACACTTAGTACTCGGTAAATTTAGAGTAAAATTATTTTTAATAATTTAAATTTAAAAAAAGTAAATGGCAAAATATTTTAATATAGTTACAGTTTTTTTACAAGAATTTTAATTACAAAAAAATATCTAAATAAAATAAAAAACATAAATTTAAAATATATAAATTTATTAAATGACTTTATTAATAAATTCTTGTTAATTTTTTCCCTTAAATTTCCAATTTAAATTCTTAATAAATTTAGTCAGTTTCCAAGGAAGTATCAACTATCCAAATGTTTTCATTAGTATACAATGTCAGAAAATTACCACTTTACTATGCTCTCATATTTTATTTTTTATTATCGACTTCAAATAGTGTTGTTGAAGAAACAATAGAACAGTACATTTAATTAATTTAGAAATGATCCTAAATAAAGGGTTATAGATTATCATATAATAATTCATAAATATTTTAACATTTTTCCAATAATATAATTACTAGGATCTTCAATCAATTTAATATCTAAGGCCTCCTCAACTTCTGACTCTTGTTCTTATTTCGTTTAGACACCATTAATAGTTTAATTTTTAGAATTTTTACATATCTTTTTCCAGTTTAGTTGATCTTATACTTTTTCATCTTTTGCTAATTTTTCGTATTCAAAACCCCAAAACCCCTTAGTGAGGTTTATAAGTGCTTTGATTTCTAGGGTATAGTTGGGGTCTTATTGGGGTTAGTAGACAATATGCAGGTTTTATCTTAATTTAATGAATATTTAATGAATTTTAGTTTACTTAAATCATACAAATTTTATCTGCTTGTCTTTATATATCTTTTGAACCTTGCTCTCTCAAGTGGGTCTAGTATGTCATCTAATGTTTACCGAGGATAGTTAGGAGCTCTCACGATTATCATCTCTACTATGCTTTTAATTTCTTAGCAGACCTCTTCTTACTTTATATGTTTCTGAGCCATACTTATTGATTATTTTTCATGCTTTGTACCAAAGTAAGACATACATTCCATGTCACTTTCTAATATTATTGCTGCTACTGCCCAAACATCCCATTAAACAGAACCATTAGTCCACTTTTCTCTTATTGGGAAGTAACCTGGAGTACCAAGTACCTGTGCTAAAGTGACAATCTCCTGTCTTCAAGCTCTATTGAAATCGATAACCACTACTTCTAAAGGGCAGTGATTTAGCATAATGTTTTCAGGCTTCAAATCTCTATGAGCATATCCAAGTTCATGCAACTCCTTAACACCCTGAATCATATCTGAGAGTATATCGTTTAAATCATCAGGGTATCTATTGTGATATAGGTAGTCTCTCAGAGTCATCTCAAATTTGTTTAGCCTTAATGCGATGAAACCATAACTTAAAATAACACCATTTAGCTTAAGCAAATTCTTGCAGTCTTTTCTTTAGGCCTCTTTATGTACCATGTATTCATTTGCAAACTCGTTCTAATACTGTTGGTTCTTAATAAGATAACTGAATGGATACACCTTGTATGCATACTCATCAACTACTATGGAGCTTTGCTTTTGCAGGCACGTTTATATTCAAGTAGTTCTCAATAAAAGTGCTGAGATCAACTGCATTTAATGCAGGTATATTCATAGCCTTCGCTTAGAAGCATGCTAAAATTGTATTACCTGCTGGCTGGTTCATCGATTCATATCGCTTCTGTCTCTTGAGTCTCTCTTGCTGCTCTCTTTATGACTCAAGAATATTAGATTTTCTTTGAGCTGGCACTAGTTTTTTAGTCTCTTAATCTTCAATCAAGAACTCACTGAGGTGATGCTTTTGCATATGCCTTTTAACTTTAGCTGAGTGTGTATATGATTTCATGCATGTCGTACACTAATACCTACCATCTACCTTTTCATGCTTGAAATAGATCTTAGCTTTGCCAGAGTGTACCTCTTTATGGTGTCTCTTCAAGCTTTGTTCAGTTGAGAAATGATTCTAGCAGTCTTCACATTAATATGTTTTTATCTTTTCGATTGGTTGCTGTTCTTTTAGCTCCTCAACATAATCTATTTAAGTTTAAACCCCTATCTCTGCACTCTCCCTCTGGTTTAATACTACTATGATAAAAACCTCTGCTTCAAATTCAAGAGCTCTTAACTCTACCTCCCTCTCAACATAAATTATTTCAGGCTTTTTAGTGGAGCCAAAGTTGAGCATTGATTGACCTGCTCCTAAAAGTGCCGCTCTACGATTTAAGTTGACCGCCATGTTTAAATTCAAATTTAAATTTCTATTATAAAGCTCTTAAAACCTCTATAGCTATATCTGGACTATATAGGAGTTGCAACAGCATTAATGATGGTTTGATCTAAGCTCTAAGACTTCATATTTATACTCAGTTTATAAGTATAATTTTCTTAATTTTACTCTTAATAATTTTTATTCTGGTACCAACTCAGATAAAGTTCAGGTTGGTACTGGTACCAATTAAGTTTTAAACCAGATCGGAACTTTTCCATTAAAACCTCACTGGATTAAAACTAGGTACTAATTAAGTTTTGGTACTATTAAATTGGTACCAATTAAACTTAAACGGATTTAGTACCGGTACTAACTAAATTTTAACAAATTTAGTACTAATTTAATGGAACTAAATTGATAAAAATGGAGCTCCATCTCTGAAGTTTGTTACAGCTTCTACGAACTTTCTCCACGTATCTTTACAGTGTTGACCTCCTATAAGATGCCCATATTTAATAGTAAGTTTTTAAACAATAGGATCCAGAAGTCTATAAATTATAATTTGAAATTCATTAATTAGGAAGAGGAACAAAGATGGAATCACTCAATGATCAAATGAAAAGAGTCGAGGCTCAAGAAATGATCTCTAGATTCAGAAGTAAGGAAGATCTCTATCGATACCTAACTTTACATGGTATGATAACTTGACGACTATTAACATCTTAAACAGTTGGCTTATTCCTTCCAACGATGGAAGGTACCGAAATTTCATTCTTGAAAGCAATACTTTTGCGAGGAGAAGAAAGCTTTTAAAAATAAAGAGATTAAACTAATAGAAATTCCCAACTACCCTGAGATTTCAGTCACAAATCTTTATGAGGATGGCATGTAAGATGAGGAAGTTGTAGTTTACCTTCCTACCAAGAAACAACTCTCTAATAAACTACCAGAGAGGAACTTTTTCTTTGGTCTTCTTGGTACAATAAAAGAGGAGTATCTCAGAGAAATAATTGAAGAAGCACATTAGAAACGATATTCTATCTCTCCTGAAGACTAGAAAAAGCAAGGCATTCTAATAAGCTCAGCTTGGCTAGAGGAACTTAAGAAGCATCCTTATCTTTCAAGTAAGCTTTGACATATACCTTTGTAGGAAAATCTGGCACTGGCATATATCTTATGAAAGAGCATGCAAAGGTTCACAGAGAAAGAAAGTCGCAGACAATTTATGAGTGAGCAAGAGGCTTTATAAAGATGTCTAAAAACCAGATGAAATGAACATAGATGCAGGAGCTGGCACTATGAGAAGAAATTTGGGCCCAAGCAAGCCATAAGAAGAGGAGAAGAAAGAGAATCCAAACCCCTTTATGGGTTAGTTTAATATGTGAACTTATTCATTCATTTATATCTAATACTTATTTATAAACATTCATTCTTCCCTCTCTCGCACAGACTGTTGTCTTTTCTACGCTCACTCTCTTACAGCTGCTTTGAATTAAGTCTACTGTATCGATGGGCAAGTCATGCATAAGATGATACAGCAGCAGCTTCTTGTAGTGAGTCTTGATTTAACTCCAGTAGAATTCAATTCTATTAAATTAATGGCTATAAGGAACGTTGTATACAGGAGTTATGTTTAGGTCTTCATAAGCTTTCTTAGACTCCTTAGTCTTATGAACTGAAAGGTTATCAACAAACAGGATGATTTCTTGGTTACTATACTTCTCTCTGAGTTTATGTAGGAACTCTATATACTACTCTCGCTTAATAGAGCGAGGGTGAAAAACATAACTCTCTAAGCCTGAATCTTCACTTATACCAGCTAATATTGCATGGGTGACTACCTTCACTTTTTAATCATAGACTTCTATATTATCATACTTCTTATACCAAGACTTATTAATAAAGGTGTTGAAGGTGAACACAGCTTCATCAGCGTGAATGAACTTGATGTTATTGGTAATAGCTCTCTGCATTTAACCATATATTAATAGTTTAAATTATTACTATAAAATGGCACTGTAAAATCAATCACTCTCTTCACTCTGTTGACAGTCTTGAAAGTAATACCATTTCTTCTATAAATATTGGCTATAGTCTAAGGAGAGATACGCATGTCAGGAAACCTGCTATGAAACATCACAGCTCGCTAGTCTAATGGAAAGTGTGCCCAATACTTCAAAGTCTTCGAGTCGCAGAGGAAGTTAATATGAGCCTGAGAGAACTTTTATTTTCTTGCAGGATGCGTTCAACAACCAGAATTAAAATGCTAAACAGCTAGCAAGCAGTGATACCTAACAGTTGAGGCACTCTTGCGTAATAACTTTGCTATTGCTGCTTAATTTAGTACAGGTTTGGCTTAGTCTATATTAATCCTTGTTCCATACCTAAGCTTAAGCAGTAAATCTAAATATTACTCATCATAAATAGACCCTAAATTTCGCTAATTTCTATTTCTCATTTTGCAAATTGGCCTAATTTCTCTACTAACCCCAATAAGACCCCAACTATACCCTACAAATCAAAGCACTTATAAACCTCACTAAGGGGTTTTGGGGTTTTGATTCAGCTTATCTTTTCTGCTCTCTAAATGTTTTTTTACTATCTTTTCCGCATAAAGTTTGGTTGTTTTTGGGTTACCTTGGCTTATAAATTTTAATCATATATGAAAAGATTTGTTGTAGGCAATCTTATTACTAAATTTATTTTAAATAATAAGGAATTATATAAGCTGTATTATTTATATTAATTTTTATGAAGAATATGCTTGGCTATTGCTCAAGTATTAAAAAAATTCTAATGATGATTTCTTTTAACAATATTTTATCAATATTAATTTGGATATACTATAACTATATAAAAGTAAGCAGATAAACTTTAAGCTAATGTAGGCTATCTATCTTCATCAGATTGTTAAATAAAATTAAATATGAATGAATCTAGCAATAAGCAATTTAATTCAAAGAATTTATATGGTATGAAGGGAACTTTTATTTTTTAAAAAAAATAAACTATATAATTTGCCAATATTGCTATTCAAGGGTATTTTTTAGTAATCAATCTAAATACAACGATTTAAAATGTTTACCAGGAAAATACCTTATCTTGATTGACTTATATGTTTATAAATTATGAAATAAATTAAATAAATAGTTCCTAAGACAATATTTAATGAATTAAAACAAGAGGAGCTAAGCAGCTCTTAAGTATAAGAAAGGATTTTCATCATATGATCATTAGTTTACGATTAGTTCTCCACAAATACATCATAAATAATAACCACGTCAATCTTATACTTTGCATAGTATTTTTGAAGCTTTTATAGGAGTATTATGAAATTTTCATAAAAAAACAACAAAACTTTATAATTTTAGTTAGAATTTGGTTATATTTTTAGTAGATTAACTTCATTGCTTTCGAGCTAGGTTTACTTTGAATTTTTTTTAGAGTTTTTATCAGATTGAGAAACTACTTATGTTTTGAAACTATTTGATGTATCTCTGTAAGCTTTATCGTATTTTAACATGAAAAGAATAAAAAATAATTAAATTTTAAGAATCAAAACTCCAAAACCCTTTCAGTAGTTTGATTGAGTTTTTGATTTATAAAAGTAGACTATTAGTGCATACTTTATTAGGGTTTTAATAGGGTTTATGTAGGGGTTTATTAATAAATGTAATGTATATTAGTGTTTATTACAGGAGTTATATTTTTACTATTCACTCAAACAATACTTTTGCATTTTCAGGCAACTTTCTAAACTTTATTTCTCCTATCCAACTTAAAATTTAGTCTATTGCATGCTCCGCTCTATGGTTAGGCTTAATGCTTATCTACTCAGCCATATCTTTCATTTTACCTTTTATCTAATTCTAGTGTAAATATTGCTGTATTCTCTGCTTTGAATCTTTCTCTCTCTTACAGCTATAATAATCTTTTCTTTGAATATCGCATTCAGCAATAATTGCTGCTAGTGCCCATACATCCCACTTAATATCACTATCTCTCCAGTCCTCCCTTTCTGAATAGGATCCAGTTGTACCATAAACGTTGCCAAGTCCTGAAGCTTCAACTCTTTATGATCTATTGAAATCAATTATTACTACTCTTAGAGGTGAAAAATCAAGCATTATATTCCCTGGCTTCAAGTCTCTATGAACATACCCTAAAGTTTGCAGCTCTTCAATGTCTTTGCAAACATTTGCAAAAATAAGGGGTAGCTACTTTGGAATCCTTTAATCTTAAATGTAGTCTCTTTAAGTCACTTAATATAGAGGGAGACGAAAAGCAACATGATCTTGAGCAAGGAAAATTGCATTGAGCTTTATTATAAATCTGCACTGTCTATCCCTTGCTTTAGGAAGAGCTTAGTACTCATTGGCAAATTTCATTTGATACTGTCATTGCATTTAAAGTAGTTGAATGGATAAATCTTGTATGCAAACTGCTTATCTGTTATGACCTTTTTCTCAAACTTGTCCTCAAGTATAAGATAACTTTCCTTACATTCTTTAAGGTCAATTACATTTAAAATTGGAAGCTTTAGTGCTCATATCTTCAGAGTGATTTTAACTATCTCAGAAGCTGGAAGTTTTCTCACTGTTTTAATAAGCTTATTTTCTTTATTAATTCTTTGTTCCAAGGATTCTAAAGGGTCTCTTGGCTTTCTTTTTTTAAGGAAGTCCTCACCAGTCTCAGGATCAATGACTTCAAACTTCTTGCCATGATAGTTTTATAGGTGAACTTTAAAATCCCTTGAATGATTATATTGCTTATTGCAATAAGGGCAAAATATTTTCATCTATCTTATCATGCTTAAGATAGAGTTTTGGCTTGTTAGAATGCTACTCTAAGATATGACGCTTAAGAGCAGATTTATAAGTGAAGTTCTTCTCACACTCTTCACATTAATTTAATGCTTTAATTTCTTTTTTCTCTTCCTCCTCTTTAACCATTTATATTGAAATTTCACATTGAATTTCTTAGCTCTGCATTTCTATTTAACAACTGAATTGTTATTCAAAGTCTGAGACCTAAGGTTAGAGAATTTCAGGTTCGTACTAGGTAAATGCATCGCAAGTCTCAATTTTCTTTTGATTCATGAGAGAAAGTTTTTGCTGGCTAATACCAAGCAATGCCGCTTTTCTTAGTAAGTTACCGCTCATTTTATAAATACTATTAACAATTATATAAGTGTTTAAATTCTACTTTTATAAACAAGTTAGAGCATATCCTCAAAGTTTTAGAGATAATAAATGGGAACAGAATGCGAGACATTAGTTTTATGTTTCCAAAATCTTTAGATAATTTATATACTATTCCATCTATTTTATACATTAAAATCCACCTATAATTGTTTTGTAAAGTTAGGTGGTGCTCCTAAATCTGTTCTTGTAAATTTATGAGGGGAGGTTTTAAAATTTAATTTTTTAAATGCACCACCTAATACGGTTTTGAACTTTAATTTTACCTCCTAATTAAGTTTTAAATATATTAGGAGCACCACCAAATTAAATTAATTCTTATTAGGAGCAATTTAATGGAGAAAGTTTGATAAAAATAGAAGTCAAATTCTGAATCTTGGAGAAAGTCGTCTAAATATGTGATTCAGGTTGACCTCCAGTTGGATCTCTCTATTTAGTAGTAAAATTTTAGTAAGTTCAGAATGGATATCGATAATTTTAAATTTCATTAACTGTTCCAACCGAGACCAACCTCCCACCCTCCTCCCAGGTTTAAAACGAGAACCCCCCTCCCACCCTAACAACATCCCTATTTATTTGAAAATTTTGATTCTAGATGTTTAAATCATTTTCCTTCATGACATCTTGATCTTAATATTTCTTATAGCATAAAATATATCATTTTATTAACAACTTTCACTCTGTCCGCCGACTTTCTTTTTGAGATGCTCCAATAGAGAATTAATTAAAATTATATTTCCATTTTATACGATTATAATATAATAAAATT
Source organism: Oxytricha trifallax (assembly GCA_000711775.1). Lineage (NCBI taxonomy): Eukaryota > Ciliophora > Spirotrichea > Sporadotrichida > Oxytrichidae > Oxytricha > Oxytricha trifallax. The sequence goes on along the minus strand of ARYC01000409.1, from coordinate 23,953 downwards.
TATGAGGCAACAAACTCATACAACTTTATTTAATCTGTATTCAAAATATGATTAATTTTTATAATAAATTTTTCCAATATTCTATAATTATTACTATTAACATTTTTATAGAAACTAAAAGTTATGGAAAAAATACATATTAAAGAATATTAAAATAAAATCTAATTAAAGCATGTATTATTATTTAAAATTAACTATCTTTAAATAAATCAAGAAGTTATTTATATTTAAATCAGTCCCTTTACAAACTAAATAATAATACATGCTTAAATTAGATTTTATTTTAATATTCTTTAATATGTATTTTTTCCATAACTTTTAGTTTCTATAAAAATGTTAATAGTAATAATTATAGAATATTGGAAAAATTTATTATAAAAATTAATCATATTTTGAATACAGATTAAATAAAGTTGTATGAGTTTGTTGCCTCATAAATTTTATTATATTATAATCGTATAAAATGGAAATATAATTTTAATTAATTCTCTATTGGAGCATCTCAAAAAGAAAGTCGGCGGACAGAGTGAAAGTTGTTAATAAAATGATATATTTTATGCTATAAGAAATATTAAGATCAAGATGTCATGAAGGAAAATGATTTAAACATCTAGAATCAAAATTTTCAAATGAATAGGGATGTTGTTAGGGTGGGAGGGGGGTTCTCGTTTTAAGCCTGGGAGGAGGGTGGGAGGTTGGTCTCGGTTGGAACAATTAACATTTATAGAAACATAAGCAAGATGGAATCTATGAATGATGCAATGAAGAGAATATAATCTCAAGATTTAATAGGAAAATTCAGAAGTAAAGAGGACCTTTACAGATACTTGGTATAGCAAGGTAAGTTTTCACTTATAAATAACTTTTTAATCATAGTTGGATTGTTCTTGCAACACAGGAGGGAACAAAAATATCATTCTTAAAGGCATTGCTAAGTGAAGAGAAAAAAGCTTTTAAGTCTAATGAAATCAGAATGATCGAGATACCTAACTACCCTGAAATTTCAGTAACAAACCTCTATGATGATGCTATGAGTGATCCAGATGTTGCTCTCTACCTTCCATCAAAGCTGCAACTCTCTAATAAATTGCCAGAGAGAAACTTCTTCTTTGACGTCCTTATAACTCTTAAACCTGAGTACTTAAATGAAATTATTTAAGAAGCTCATAAGATACGCTACAGCATCTCTCCTGAAGATAAAGAGTAGCAGGGAATTAAAATCAGAACACCTAGCTCTAGGAACTGCAGAAGTATCCATTCATCTCTAGTAAGCTTAGTCTTCTAACATTATAGAAAAACCTAGCACTGCTATTTACTTGATGAAAGAGCGCAGCAAATTAAACAGAGAAAGAAAGTCTCAAGTAAAGCATGAATTGAGTAAGAGACTCTTTAAAGATTTCTAAAAGCCAGACGAGATGAACATAGATGCAGGGGCTGGCACAAAGAGAAGAAATATAGGCCCAAGCAAGCCTTTAGAGGAAGAAAAGAAAGAGAAGCCAAATCCCATTACGGGCAAATTTAAAATGTGAACTTATTCATTCGCTTAAATCTAAAACTTATTTATAAACACATAATCTCCCTTCTCTTGCACATACTTTAGCTTTATCATAGCTGACTCTCTTAGCAGCACTCTTAATAAAATCGACTGCATCTATCTTCAAGTCGTGCATTAGATGGTAGAGCAGCAATTTCTTATAATGAACTTTCAATGGCCCCCAACATAATTCAATTCCATTGAACTAAGGGCTATAAGGTATATTAAATACAGGTTTTATGTTTAGTCTTTCATACTCTTTCCTTGAGTCTTTAGTTTTATGAACTGACAAGTTATCAACAAACAGAATAATCTCTTAGTCAGTGTACTTGTCTCTGAGTTATTTCAAGAACTAGATATATTATTCAGTCTTTATAGAACGAGGGTAAATAACATAAGTCTCGAGGCTACTATCTTCACTTATTTCACCAAGAATAGTATGACCTTAACTTTCTAATCATATACTTCTATGTTGCTATATCTTTTATACCAAGACCTCGAAATAAACGTATTGAATGTGAATACTGCCTCATCAGCGTGTATGAACTTTATATTATGCTCTTAAGACCTCTGCATTTAATCGAATATATAATTTAAATTATTCTTATAAAATGGAACATTAAAGTCAATCACTCTCTTAATGCGATTGACTGTCTTGTAAGATATTCCGTTCTTTTTATATATGTTAGCTATCGATTAAGCAGATATGTGAAGCTCAGGAAATTGGCGATGAAACATCACAGCCCTCTAGGCTAGAGAGAAATGAGCCCAGTATTTAAGAGTCTTATCATTAATTAGATAATCGATATGATGCTGCTAAAATTTGAGAGTTCTTTTAGACTTAGAATTAAGCTGCTGTCTCTTTAAATTCAATGCTAATAGACAATGAGACCTCACAGTTGCAGGAGATTTATGGAGTAGCCTTGCGATAGACGTATTATTCAGAACAGGCTTGAGTTATTCACTATATTCATCACATCCATATCGCAACTTAAACAATAAATCTATATACTCACTATCATAAACTAACCCCAAACCTCGGATATACTCACTTAAAATACCAATATATATACATTAAACCCCTACATAAACCCTATTAAAACCCTAATAAAGTATGCACTAATAGTCTACTTTTATAAATCAAAAACTCACTCAAACTACTGAAAAGGTTTTGGGCTTTTGAACGTCATGACTAGATGTTGGATAAGTTTTAGCATTTCCATTTAAATTTAGTACGAAAGTTTTAAGTGAAGGGGAAAAGTTAGTTTTAATTCCTTATTCTAATACATCCATCACTTAGGAATAAGTCGGATTGTCACTGATTTCATAAAGTGAATATCAAAAAAGTTAAAAGTAAAAAAAAGTTTAAGTAATTGTAATATCTTTACTGCTTCAGAAAAAGTTTCAATTCACTATTGACTTTTTAATCTTAAATTAAATTCTAGTCTTTGCAGTTCTTGTAAAAGTAGCAATCAATTACCATTCCTTAATGAGATAAACTGTCATTGAAAAATTCCTTCTTAGGTTGAATTTAATCTTTTACAGCTGGTTATGCTATAATTCTTTTTTCCATATTAGTATTATAGTATTTAATATAAAAAAATTTTATAAATTCCGTAAAATTTATAATATTTTAACCGAATTGATAAACATTTACATTTAATGTTGAGTGTTACTAAATAAATGTAATCTTAATGTAAATTAAATTAAATTTACTTATAATATTGAATTAGATTTTAAAATTATATTTATAATGGTATAAATTAAAAAACTAAAATAGTATAATTATTTAATTTTTAAATATAATAATTAAAATCATTTTCTAATTTAATATAATTTTACTGGTCATAATTCAACTTGATTTTTTTAAAAAATTAAAATTTTAAGTAAATAATTTCCCTAAAAATGAATTTTTTAACTTAAGGTTTATTGAATAAGAAATGGTCACTTCCCAAAATTCATTTATTTATTATTTGTTAAATTCATTAATATATGAACAAATAACTTTTATCTCTTATTTCATACTCAATTAATATATTCATATAAATAGCCTACATTAAATATTTTAGCTCTACTTAAAATAATATTCATTTGAGCGAAAACTAATGAGTTCAAATTTATCTGCATTAAATAAATTTAATAAAATAGCATTTTTTTAAATTTATTTGAAATATTCTGTGTATGAATTTAAGTTGAAGCTAAAATTAAGATAAAATAATTCATCGATTATGTTATTACTAAAGTGGAATTATATTTCTTTAAATTCTCAATGCACTTAGTATCGGATACAATTCACTATCAATCTTGAATTTGAGCAGTTCATAATATGGCTTTACATCTTACTATGAATTATTAATTATCAAGCAGTAGAAAGTGTTGTCTCTTTCAAGGTCAATGTGAACAAAATCCCATTAATACTCCATTGTATAGTGTTACTGAAAGAGTGTGTGATTCAAATCAATTTAATCTTTTAAGTTTACCATTATATTTTAGTTGTTTATTTTTAGATCTAGAGAATTAATGTTCAAATCATCTTTGACTAATTAATTTGAATTTAATAGATTATATAACAGATGTTGAGGAAAATTAATATATGAATATTTATATAATTTAAAATTGACTCTAAAGATGGTATTGTTGAGCATTCTGAACTTTACAGAATTTTAAATTTTATGGGAAGGTAAAAAATTAGTTAAGCATTTTTTATTTTACCCAGATGTATTTATTCTTTTAAAAATAGTTGAGTTTTGTCAACAAAATAAAAAATAAGTATTTTAAGTATAAAAATAAGAAATCTGATATTATAACAAAGCTTTTCATTTTTTCGTATTAAATTTTTCTTCGTACAACTTTAACTAGCTCCAGAGTATTTATTTCTCTTATAATAATAACATTTGCACTTATAATAAAATTCACAATATAGCTCCCCTGCATTTTACTCTCTCTTTTCAATTTTTAATAGTCAACTTCACTTAATTAGTTATTTGAATGCCTTTAGTAGTAAGCTTTCTGCTTGTCAATGATTAAAGTGTTATCAAATTCTTCTAATAATTAAAAACTAACACCTTTGATTAAAATTTTAAGAGATTATATATTAAAGATAAGTAGAGAAATTATCAAGTTTGTGAAATGATAGACATTAATTACAAATATTTTGCTCATGTTTATGATAAGAATATCAATGCAGAGTTTTGGTAAAAGAAAATTAAAGTAAACTAAGTAAAACAAGTGCTGCTTATGCATTAACATTTTTTATGTGAGAGTGCTTTAACTGTATAACAATCATTTTTATTCTGATTTTTAATAAAATTCTGCTAGAAACAAAAGTTTTTTACGTCTTTCATGACTTTTTCTGCTGCGCTTTTCTGGGAAGTCTATTTATTATAAATTAATTGTAAAATGATATGCATTACTTCAAAGTCTGCCAAAGAATGATTTAAAAGACAAAGAATTAAAACTAAAGTAGGTAATTTTGAAGGCACTAGTATATTTAAGACAGTATTTTATAAAACTAACTTTAATCATTATATATTTCTAGATTCAAGAGATACAACAAAGGCAGATAGATATAAATTTGTTTGAAATAAATCAACAGATTTAGCTTGTACTTTTATAAATTACCAATTAGTCCCCCATTTATAACTTCAAATTGTTACTAAATTATTTAATTTAAAGAATTTGAGATATAAAATGTTATATTCTAGTCAAGTCTTGTCGCATGATTAAGTAAATTTCTCATTAATACTAATCATTTATCAATAATTATTTTAATCAGTTTAATAGTTATTTTATTTAATATTTCTTATGCTAATATCGATTATAAGCAATAAAAATAAAAAATATTTTTAAAAAAATTGAATAAAATCATATCTTACAAAAAACATTTTAATTGAAAAATTTATACTATATATTAACAAATTCTAAATTTTTATAGTTTAGGGGTTAGGTGAATTGTACTAAAGTTTGGGATTGTAAGAATTAATTATTTTAGATTTATAATATATAGTAATTAGCATATGTTCAAACTTAGTTCAACAATTGCATGCATAGATTTCAAATGCCTGCATTTTGTTTTATTTAAGGTTTATTTTACGCTTATCGAGCAATTTATAAATTTTAACCATGGGTTTAAAGGGCAGCTCGTGAAGGGCCTTAATAATTGTCAGGTAGTAAATGCGGGAAAACCCAATCTTTGATATTATTACAAAGAATAGAGGTGACCCAGATCGTTCGCCAGTAATAACAGGGACTTAAGACTTGGTTTCCAACCATAAGTCTTCTCCTGATGGGGGTCAAGCTGCCATCCATTCACTTACCTCACTGTTTTAAATATTTTATTTCACTATAAAAATGAATTTTCATTATTTTAAGTTTTAATAATTCTTGATAAAGTACTATTATGATCAATTTTTGTGTTTAATCTATCTATTCTATCATTTACTTTTTGTTTATCAAATTTTAAATTTCTCGATTGTATATTTCTAAAATTATCTACTCTAACAAACAATATCATTTAAAAGATTATCTACTATATTTAAATAATTATTTTCTTTTCTTCTAATTTATTATGTTTTTCGTAATTGATAGAATGAAATTATTAGAATTAGTTTGTGTTGGTGTTTAATTAATAAATGCATTGATGATATTTTGATGGTATAAATATCATAAGGTATTTGCCAAACAAGCATTCAATTGTGTCAATCTCGCCAATATTTTTCATTACCAGTGAAAATATACCATTTTTAAGATATTTTTAATCTAAAGTTATTGGCTCTTTTCTTGGATTTGTTATTTTGTGGAAATATACATCACGAGAAGTATTAAATGAATAGAAATAAAAAATATAAAAATTATTTGAATGATAGGAATTATCAATTAATTGAAATTATTACTGTATAATTTTTATAAAATAGAATAAGTTTTATTCATTATTTTTAAAGTATGTGGTTTAATTTTTCTTTTTTTTTTAAATATAATTGAAATTAAAAAGTTTTTAATTACAGATTTTAAAACATAAAGTCATTCATTATTATAATTTTGTTGGTTTTTATAATAAAGAAATTCAAATATTTTATAAATTTTTGCCAACATTTGTTTATTTATTTAAAAATCTAAAGAATATACAATTCTTTAACAGAAAAGATAATTTATCTTTAAAAAATTTAAATTATATTGCCAAAAATAGGAAAAAGTTATTAAAAAAAAAATAATATTGATTATCTTTTTAATGGAAAGATTAGCAAAGTTTTTTTAAGAGTTTGAATCCTATAATGATTAAATAAAATTAAATAAAAATGATTAAATAATATATGATTATAATACTATTTTGATTGTGCTTATTTTATTTCTTTTAATTGAAATAAAAAGGGTTAATTAAATTAAATATTTTACAAATAATACTCAAATCAGTTCCATCACTATAGTAAATGCAAAGTATTTGTAATTAATCAAGATAAGTAATGCTTATCACTTGGTAAATTTAGAGGTAAATTATTTATAATCAATAAGAGGTTGAAATTAAATAAGAAACTTAATATTTTTATTAAATAATTAACATATCATTTTTAAAAATTGCTCACTATATTTACTGGTGTTTGCTTTAGTTTAAAGAAATGATATAAATTTATAGTAGAATGCTTTCCCTTAAAATTTCCAATTTAAATTCTTAATAAATTTATTCAGTTTCTTTAGAAGTATCAACTATCCAAATGTTTTTATTGGTATACAATGTGAGAAAATTACCACTTTACTATGCTTTTATATTTTGTTTTTTATTATAGACTTCAAATAGTGTTGTTGAAGAAACAATAGAACAGTACATTTTAGTTATTTTATATATTTCTCCTTAAAAAATTGTAATGTGAGGTTTTCATATAATAATGTATAATTTTCTTACATGTTTCCAATTATAAAATTACTAGGATCTTCAATAAATTTAATATCTAACACTTCCTCCTCTAATTATTGTGGATATTGTTTCACTTAGACAATATTAATGGTTTTATTTCGAAAACTTTTACAATTCTTTTTCCATTATAACATATTTTGAACAATTTCAACTTTTGCTAGTTTTTCATATTCAAATTGTCTTTTTTCTTTTCTAAAGATTTTCTTATTATCTTTACCAGATGGACTAAGGTGATTTCGTGGACATCTTTGTTTGTAAAATTTAATCATATAAGCAAAGATTTTTTCAAGGGAATACTATCACAAAATCTAATATAATATAATATAATAAGGAAATATATAGGTTTAATATTTTTACTAAGAATATTCTTTGCTACTGCTGAAGTTTTATAATATAAAATTCTCAATATGATTTTAAACAATTTTTTTTCAAATTTTAAAATAAATAAACTTAAATTTATATAAAGTATAAAGATAAACTTTAAGCTAATGTAGGCTCTCTATCTTCATCGGATTATGAAATAAAATTAAAATATGGATTTAACTTATGATATGCAAATTTATTCAAAGAATTTTTATTATGATGGGTACTTTTATTAAAAAATTAAATATATATTTAGGCAATATTACTATTCAAGGGTTGTTTTTAGCTTTTAATTTAAATGTAATGTTTTATAATGAACACTGGGCACATATCTGTTCTGGATGCTCTTGTATGTTTATAAATAAAAAATTAAATAATTTTAATTGTTCCTAAGACAACATTTAAAGATTTTAAACATGATAAGTCATACTGCTGTTATATATTAGGTGATACTTTAATCATATAATCATTAGTTTACGATTAATTTTCAACAAATACATCGTAAATTATAACTACGTCTATCTTATACTACGCATAGTATTTTTGAAGCTTAATTAGGAGTATTATAAAATTTTAAAAATATAAGTATAGAAAACTATAAATTTTTATATAATAATATAAGAAATTACTTATATTTCTAAGAGATTTACTTCATTACTTTCGGACTAGGAATACTATAAAAATTTCTTTAGAAAGTTTTTGTCAGATTTGATTGTTTCATATATTTTGAAACTGGTAGATATATCTTTAAAAGCTTTATCGTATTTTAACATGAAAAGAATACTAAATTATTAAATTTTAAGAATGTCATTAGTAGATGTCGGATGAATCTTAGCGTTTCCATTTAAATTTAGCACGAAAGTCTTAAGAGATGGGGAAAAGTTACTTTTAATTCCTTATTCTAATACATCCATCACTTGGGAATAAGTAGGATTGTCTCTGATTTCATAGAGTGCATATCAAAATAAAAAGATAAAAGTAAATGTAATATCTTTACTGCTTCAGAAAAAGTTTCAATTCACTATTGACTTTCTATTCTTAAATTAAATTCTAGTCTTTGCAGTTCTTATAAAAGTAGCAATCTATTACCATTCCTTAATGAGATAAACTTTCATTGAAAAATTCCTTTTTAGATTGGGTTTAATCTTTCTAACCTGGTTATGCTATATTTTTTTTCTCCATATTAGCTTTAAAAGATTTTAATATTAGAAGATCTTTGAAATATTTTACAAATAATATTTTCAACCAACTGTTCAACATCTAATTTTAATATTGGGTGTTAATATAAAGGTAATCTCAAATTTAATTAGATCTCCTTATTATATTGCATTACACAAAGTGCTAAAGTTTTAATGGTTACAAATTAAAAAATAAAATAGTATAACTATTTAATTATTAAGAGTAATAAGTAAGTTTCATCAATTATCTATTTTAATATTATTTAATTGGCTATAATTCAACTTGTTCAATTTAAAATAAAATTTTAAATGAATAGCTTCCCTCAAAATTAAAAACTTAACTTAATTTTTATTGAATAAAAATTGTCAAATTCCCTATATTTACTTATTATTTGTTAAATTCATGAATATAGTGAACAACTAACTTTTATCTCTTAAATCATACTCAATTAATTAATTCATGTTAATGACCTGGGGGAGGAGATATCTGAACCTAGGTTGCAGTATCTGAACCTATTGTATATTACAATAGTTTAAATATGTTTGCAAACATGCTTCTAGTCAATTTAGGGTCTGATGACTCGAATAAACAATTTTTTTTAACGAGGATATTACAATGAGTATCTGTTTATTATAAAGTTACACAGAATATTTATCTTTTGTCACATGTTTTTTATTCATTTTTTTATTTTAACTTTAGAACATACATAAGTCGTTGTAAATGACATATCTTGATGTGAGTTATATTCTTCCTCTTTGCATTTATGTTAGAATATTATATAAGTATTTGGAATTTCATTATCTTGATTGGTGTCATTTACAACGACTTATGTATGTTCTAAAGTTAAAATAAAAAAATGAATAAAAAACATGTGACAAAAGATAAATATTCTGTGTAACTTTATAATAAACAGATACTCATTGTAATTTTTATACCCTTTAGAGTGATCCTCGTTATAAAAATTGTTTATTCGAGTCATGCGACCCTAAATTGACTAGAAGCATGTATGCAAACATATTTTAACTATTGTAATATACAAAAGGTTCAGATACTACAACCTAGGTTCAGATATCCCCACCCATTGACCTAAATTGAATATTTATCTTAATTTAAATTAATTTTCATTTAGAGCTAAAACTAATAAGTTCAAATTTATCTGCATTAAAATAAATTCAATAAAGATAAGTATTAATAAATTATTTGAAGTGTATGAATTTACGTTTTAGCTATAATTAAGATTAAAATAATTCATAAATTATGTCATAACTAAACTGGAATAATATTTCTTTAATTTTTCAATGCATTTAGTATTTAATACAATTAACAATCAATCTTGAATTTTACCAGTTCATAATATGGCTTTACATCTTACTATGAATTATTTGTAATCAAGCAGTAGAAAGTGTTGTCTCTTTCGAGGTCAACGTGAAGGAAATCCATATTATACTCTGCTCCGTAATGTAACTGAAAGAGGGTATGGCTAAAATCAATTTAATATTTTAAGTTGACCATTATTTTTTCGTTGTTTAATTTTAGATCTAGAGAGTTGATGTCCAAATCATCTGTGATTAATTAATATTATCAAAATAGATTTAAAATGGGAAATTACAAAAATAAAAATTAAATTAAATATGGAATTTTTGTATTTTTTGATTTTTATAGTATCGTTTTAACTGATATTGATTTGAATTTGATATATTTTAACAGCCAATAATTTGACTCATCGATAAATCATATTAGATTTATAATATCTTAACTGTAAACCCTTTAAATTTAACTTTTAAAATTTTTAACTCCTGAAAAATTAATATCTCTCTATACAAAATAGCTATGAAAAAATTTTAAAAGTGTAAGATGTAGAGAAAAATTTAACGACTAACCTTCATTCTTGTTGTATTCACAAAAAATTTTACCCCATCGAGATAAATCGATTTTAAATATTTCTCTGCCCCAAACTTCTTCCTTTCTTATCTCTTCAACCAAATTACTTGAGGACTTGGTCTATATAAGTTTTTTGTGCATTTAATCAAGGTCTACATTTTATCTTCTTTGAGTCTTTCATCAGGAAATTCATACGCATTTTTATCGTTAAAATACACGAAATCATATGAATTTTTTTTGACTTTCACTAAAATCGAAATATCTCTCTGAGTAATTTTTTCCATGAATTATGAGTAGGATGGAACATGTAGCTTATGTTTTGATCTACATTATTCCTTCTTGAGTCAAGTCGTGAAAAAAATCGCTGCCTGAGATAATTTCATTTCTTTAAGGGTACTCGACCAAATTTTGATGTTTGTTACATTGTAACAAACATCACCTCTGGTCAAATGGACACAATTCCAAAATGGACACAAATTCCGGACACAATTCCAAAGACAGATTTCAGAGATCATCACTTATTTATCACTCTGAACGAAGATATACTCCTTTTTCCATCACAGTACAACTTTTTGATTATGAGGGGGTCCGAAAAAGAGGATTTCGGGGTTTTCTCTCTTGGGTGAAGAGATATTGAAAAATTTAGAATTATGTTTTGATAGACAATTCTATAAGTAAAGTAGAATATTTATATGAAAATTTATAGACATTAGGTTTGAGAGTTATTGAAGTCAAAAGTCAGAGCATCGAAATTTTACTTTTCCCTCAATAACTTCCTTCAGTGTGAGATTCATGGAAGATGAGTAGGGTAGAAGTTGTAGCCCATACCCTAAGATATCGAATGGTGCATATATTAAAATAAAAATTCCTTTAGGATACAGAGAAAAATTGAAAATAAGGTCAAAAATTTTGGAAAATGTTAAAAAATATTGAAATTGATTTTTCTCGCTTGGCAAATTAGCTGATGAAAAACTCAAATCAAATCTTAAGCAGATTATCTCATGAAGTACATTTCTTCTCCTATAGTCAAATCAGTAGCTAATTACATTAGAGAGATAAATCGAAAATAAATCTGAAATGTAAATTAAAGTGTGAAAACTTAAATGTAACAAACATCACTCATATAAATTCTTGAGGCAACGAATTTAAGATTTTTATGAAGAGCATATTATGATCTATCATTTATCATCTAAAAGTTTTTCAATATCAATTCACTAAGCAGAGAAAACCCCAAAACCCTTCTGGATAATTTTCGGAAAACCCAATTTCAAAAATTTGATTTTCCGAAAATTATCCAGAAGGGTTTTGGGGTTTTCTCTGCTTAGTGAATTGATATTGAAAAACTTATAGATGATAAATGATAGATCATAATATGCTCTTCATAAAAATCTTAAATTCATTGCCTCAAGAATTAATATGAGTGATGTTTGTTACATTTAAGTTTTCACACTTTATTATACATTTCAGATTTATTTCGATTTATCTCTCTAATGTAATTAGCTATTGATTTGACTATAGGAGAAGAAATGTTCTTCATGAGATAATCTGCTTAAGATTTGATTTGAGTTTTTCATCATCTAATTTGCCAAGCGAGAAAAATCGATTTCAATATTTCTCATCATTTTACAAAATTTTTGACCTTATTTTCAATTTATCTCTGTATCCTAAAGGAATTTGTATTGGAATATATGCCCCATTCGATAGCTTAGGGTATGGGCTACAACTTCTACCCTACTCATCTTCCATGAATCTCACACTGAAGGAAGTTATTGAGGGAAAAGTAAAATTTGGATGCTCTGACTTTTGACTTCAATAACTCTCTAACCTAATGTCTATAAATTTTCATATAAATATTCTACTTAGCTTATAGAATTGTCTATCAAAACATAATTCTAAATTTTTCAATATCTCTTCACCCAAGAGAGAAAACCTCGAAATCCTCTTTTTCGGACCCCCTCATAATCAAAAAGTTGTACTGTGATGGAAAAAGGAGTATATCTTCGTTCAGAGTGATAGATAAGTGATGAGATCTGAACTCTACCTTTGGAATTGTGTCCGGAATTTGTGTCCATTTTGGAATTGTGTCCGGAACTTGTGTCCATTTGACTAGAGGTGATGTTTGTTACAATGTAACAAAAATCAAAATTTGGTCGAGTACCTGCAAAGAAATGAAATTATCTCAGGCAGCGATTTTTTTCACGACTTGACTCTAGAAGGAATAATGTAGATCAAAACATAGGCTACATGTTCCATCCTACTCATAATTCATTGAAAAAATCACTCAGAGAGATATTTCGATTTTAGTGAAAGTCAAAAAAAAATTCATATGATTTCGTGTATTTTAACGATAAAAATGCGTATGAATTTCCTGATGAAAGACTCAAAGAAGATAAAATGTAGACCTTGATTAAATGCACAAAAAACTTATTTAGACCAAGTCCTCAAGTAATTTGGTTGAAGAGATAAGAAAGGAAGAAGTTTGGGGCAGAGAAATATTTAAAATCGATTTATCTCGATGGGGTAAAATTTTTTGTGAATACTACAAGAATGAAAGTTAGTCGTTAAATTTTTCTCTACATCTTATACTTATAAAATTTTTTCATAGCTATTTTGTATAGAGAGATATTAATTTATCAGGAGTTAAAAATTTTAAAAGTTAAATTTAAAAGGTCTACAGTTAAGATATGATAAATCTAATTTGATTTATCGATGAGTCAAATTATTGGCTGTTAAAATATATCAAATTCAAATCAATATCAGTTAAAACGATACTATAAAAATCAAAAAATACAAAAATTCCATATTTAATTTAATTTTTATTTTTGTAATTTCCCATTTTAAATCTATTATGATAATATTAATTTTATTTTTAATAAAAGGTTGATTGGGAATAATTTTAGTTTATTTATAAATTTTAATTGATTCTAAGGATTATACTATTAAGTATTCTGAATTTTTCAGACTTTAAAATTTTAATTAAGTGGCAAAAAATGATTAATGATATATTACCAGGTTTATATTTATTTTTAATTTAAAGAATTTTGAAAAAAAATTTGTATTTTTGTGTATGATTTTTACAATTCTGTTAAAACCTCATTTGTCAATAAGATAAGGATTAGGGATCGAGATTAAAATTAAAAAAAGAAATTATATTTTGATTGGCTGAAATTAAATTTAATATATATAAGTAAAAATTTTCGCAACTTTAATCGTTTATTTAATAGTGACAGTTATTTTTTCAAGGTAATGGTTGTAATAATTATCCAAAACTTTATTGATAATTTAATTTTATATATTTTAATAATTATTCACAACTTCTTTTTTAATTTGCCAACGGGGTTTCATTATAAAAAAGGCTTTAATTTTTCTTTTTATTTTACCTTCACTCAAAAAGATTCAATAATATTGTAAAAATATTTAATTAAATTAATTATAAATTCTTTACTCCCCTCCTTATTTTACTCTCTCTTTTCAATTTTTAATACTAAACTTAATTTAATTAGTTATTTGAATTCGTTTCGTAGTAAGCTACCTATTTGTCAATTATTAAAGCACAGTCAAATTCCTCCACTAATTAAAGCACCAAAATCTTATTTCAAATGTTTATAATATTAGACTTTAAAGATTAATAAAAATATTTTGCTATTTTGTAGAAATATACACATAATTTGATATTATCATTATTTTCCTATTGTCTATAATTAGAACACTAATAAAAAATAATGGAAACGAAATTTATTTAAAGCTTTGAATAACATTTGATAGAAATTAAATAATTAGTTTGTTTTAATGTGAGAGTTTCTATTGCTAAATATTACATTATATATTGATTTAGCTTTAATTTTGAATAAAATTCTAATAAAAAAATGTTCATTTACAATTTTCTTAAATATTTCTGCTACTCTTTAATGACATACGCTTGTCATAACAATCAATTTAATAATAAATATTAGTAAAATGGGATTTCTTGTGAGTCTGCCAGAAGAGTAATTAATTTATAATTAGAAATAATCAATCAATTTAACTACAAAAAAATTAAATTTTGAATGTTAAGATAAAAAAAATAATAAAAAGTAAATTAAATGATTTTAAAGGCATAGAAATTTTTAAGACAATCCTTTTTAATAAATGACTTTAATCATTATATTCTGAAAGATTGAAGAGATATTGAAAAAGAATCAGTTAAGTTTATTTAACATAAATCAATTTAAGTTAAATAATAACTTTAATTAATATTTTTACATAAACCTGTGTTTCTATAATATTACCAAATAGACCCCCATTTTCACCTACAAATTATCACTAAATTACAACATTAAAGGAATTTGGGGTTTTGAATATTAAATTAAAATCGAATCTTGTCTAATTATTTAGATAAATTATCATTAATTGTAATCATTTAGTAATTTAAATATATTAATTAGATTAATATCTAATTTTTATAATATATCTTATGTTAATATCGATTGATAAATTGAATAAAATACAATCTTACAAAGAATTGTTGAAAATTAAAGTTCTTATGTTCAGAGTTAGGTCACTTATACTAAAGTTGAAGGGATTATAAATAATTAATTATAGTAGAAATACATTTAAAATTGGAAATTATATATAATTAAATTATTAATTAATTAAATGCTTGGCAATTAGTTGGCAAAATTTGAACGATCTTGGGCTCATTCGAAAAAGAATTTAAAATTAACTGAGCTTTATAATTGCCGATACTTTATCGCTCCTGAAGCGAGATAACTTCACTAAAATGTGAGGATATACTTTAATAATTTAAAGGTGTTTAATTAAAGTAAAGTTATCTCTCACTAAATGAGATATAATAGTATTGTAGGAATACATTTGATTTGGGAAAATAAATTAAAAATATATTAATAAATAATTAAAATATTGGTAGTTAACTTTCAGAAAACCCTGACAATATGGTACTTGTTCGATAGAGAATTCAAAATTAGCTGGACTTTACTATTGGCGGTATGCCTCTATCTCATTCCTGAAGAGAGTTAACTTAACTTTAATTTTTGGAATAAAATCAACTAAAAAAATCACCCAAAATTAAAATTGATTTATTTCGCTTTTAAGATGCGAAAGAGGCATACCGCCAATAGTAAAATCCAGCTAATTTTGAATTCTCTATAGAACAAGTACCATATTGTCTGGGTTTCCTGAAAGTTAACTGCCAAGATTCTTATTAATATAATATTAATTATAATTAATTTTTCAAATTCAAATATAATTCTACAATATGATTTATTATTTGTAGTAGTTAGCCTAAGATCAAGTGTCTCTAGTCAGGCATCTTCTATAATTAGAAGGTAAAATAGCATCCTCCTACTTACAAAACATGCTTAATATAATTTACATATTAAATTATTCTTAAGAAAAGTACTTTTATTGTGCTTGATTTTATATGGCTATATATAGTATTTACTCATTTTTATTCAAATATAGAATTTCTAGATTATATAACTATTAATTGTTTTAATTAAACAATCAATACCATTTAAACGATAATCTTTTATATTTAAATTATAATTTATATTTTTATTGTAATTATAATAATTTTCTTAATTGACAGTGTGAAGTAGTTCGAATTAGTTGGTTTAAATATTTAAACTATAAATACATAGTTACTATCCATCTAGTAAATATATCATCAAGTATTTGCCAAAAACGCATTAAATTGAGTTAATGCGACTAATATTTTTAATATCCAGTTAATATTATCCGTTTCTGAGATTATTTTAATCTAAAGTTATTGGCTCTTTTCTTGGATTCGAGATTTTGTAAAAAAATACATCATGTGAAGTATTAAATAAAAATAAGTAAATATATAGACAGATAATTCAAATCTATAATATTAAAATCATATAAGAGAAAGAAAATTAAATAAAAGATAGCAATTTTAGTCATGAATAGTTCAATGGTTTTTAAATTTATAAAATCTCCCCAAACTATTTTTTCATTAAAAAAAGATAATATATTTCATAATTTAAAAGAGTATTAAAAAAAAATTTACTGCACTTAATATTAATTTCACAGTAATCGTATAATTTTGACAAATCCAATTATTTTATTAATATTTGCTACAATCAGCAGTTTGATTCAAAACTTAAGAAATGTAAATTAATTAAATAGTAATTTTGCAATCTAAATTTAATCATTTAGAAAAAATATGTGATTTTAATGGCCATTAATAGCAAAAAAATTTAACAAATATATAAAAATATTGATTAAGTATATAATAAAAATATTCAATAAATCTTTTTATTAATCCTGATTCTATTAAAACAAAATAAATGTAGAATAAATTATTATATAATTTAAATTCATAAGACTTAATTTTTTATTTTATTATAATACTTAATAATTTAAAGGTTTAAGTAAATAAATTATTTTTCATAATATTCGAATCAGTTCCATCAATATATTCAATGCAAAGTATCTGTAATTAATCAAGATAAGTAACACTTAATACTCGGTAAATTTAGAGCGAAATTATTTATAATAATTTAAATTAAAAAAGCGTGCCAAAATAGTTTATTATAGCCATTTTATAAGAATAAATTTTGTAATAAAATATCTATATAAAATAAAAAACATTAATATAAATATATTAATTTATTTTATGACTTTATTAAAGAATTTGTGTCCTTTTCCCCCATAAATTTCCAATTTAAATTCTTAATAAATTTAATCTGTTTCTTTAGAAGTATCAACAATCCAAATATTTTTGTTAGTATATAATGCCAAATAATTACCACTTTACTATGCTCTTATATTTTGTTATTTATTATAGACTTCCTAAAGGGTTGTTAAAGAAACAATAGAACAGTACATTTAAATAATTATATAAATTATCCCTAAATAACTTGTTAATATTTTAGATTATCATATTATTATTATTTATAAATTTCTTACATGTTTCCATTAATTAAATTACTAGGATCTTCAATCAATTTAATATCTAACTACTTCATTTCTTCATGTTGTTCTGATTTCGTTTAGACACCATTAAAAGTTTTATTTTGAGAATTTTTACAATACTTTTTCCACTTTAATTAGTCTTATACTTTTTCATCTTTTGCTAATTTTTCGTATTCAGCTTATCTTTTCTGCTCTCTAAATGTCTTTTTACTATCTTTACCGTATAGAGTTTCGTTTTTTTGGGGTTGCCTTGGCTTATAAATTTTAATCATATATGAAAAGATTTGTTGTAGGGAATCTTATTACTAAATCTATTTTATTAATAAGGAATAATTTAAGTTGTATTATATTTTATGGAGAATATGCTTGGTGACTGCTCAAGTATTAAAAATCAATTTCTAATTATGATATTAAAACAATATTTATCAAATATTAATTTTGATATTCTATAATTATAAAAAGTAAGCAAATAAATTTTAAGCTAATGTAGGCTATCTATCTTCATCAGATTGTGAAATAAAATTAAATATGAATGAATCTAGCAATAAGCAATTTAATTCAAAGAATTTATATGGTATGAAGGGCACTTTTATTTTTTTAAAAATAAACTATATAATTTGCCAATATTGCTATTCAAGGGTATTTTTTAGTAATCAATCTAAATACAACGATTTAAAATGTTTACCAGGAAAATACCTTATCTTGATTGACTTATATGTTTATATATTATGAAATAAATTAAATAAATAGTTCCTAAGACAATATTTAATGATTTAAAACAAGAGGAGCTATACTGCTCTTAAGTATAAGAAAGGATTTTAATCATATGATCACTAGTTTACGATTAGTTTTCCACAAATACATCATAAATAACAACCACGTCTATCTTATACTTTGCATAGTATTTTTGAAGCTTTAATAGGAGTATTATTTAATTTAAATAACAAAATAACAAAACTTTATAAATTAATAAAGTATTTGGTTATATTTTTAGAAGATTAACTTCATTGCTTTCAAGCTAGGTTTACTTTGAATTTTTTTGAGAATTTTTGTCAGATATTATTTATGTTTTGAAACTGTTGGATGTATCCTTATAAGCTTTATCGTATTTTAGCATGAAAAGAATACAAAATTATTAAATTTTTAGAATGTCATTAGTAGATGTCGGATAAATCTTAGCGTTTCCATTCAAATTGAGTACGAAAGTCTTAAGAGATGGGGAAAAGTTACTTTTAATTCCTTATTCTAATACATCCATCACTTGGGTTTAAGTCGGATTGTCACTGATTTCATAGAGAGCATATCAAAAAAAGATAAAAGTAAATGTAATATCTTTACTGCTTCAGAAAAAGTTTCAATTCACTATTGACTTTCTATTCTTAAATTAAATTCTAGTCTTTGCAGTTCTTATAAAAGTAGCAATCTATTACCATTCCTTAATGAGATAAACTGTCATTGAAAAATTCCTTTTTAGATTGGGTTTAATCTTTCTAACCTGGTTATGCTATACTTTTTTTCTCCATATTAGCTTTAAAAGATTTTAATATTAGAAAAATCTTTGCAATATTTTACAAATAAGATTTTCAACCAAATATTCAACATTTAATTTTAATGTTGGGAAATTAGGAAAAAATAGTTAATTAGGTATAAATTTGAATATATTTCTAACTTAATTAAATTAAATCTTTTATATTACGATCATTTAATATAAAATGTTTTCTTTCTTCACTCAAGTTGTACTTTTTTCTAATATGATATTTATTAGATATATTTAATCTTGTTAATTATAATCTAATATTTAATTTATAATTTTAAGATATACCATAAATTATTTCTTTAATACGATTTATAATAAATGCTGGTTTAATAGATCGTCAAATTCCCTTTATTCAATCAAACAAGGAAATAAATTCTTAGTCAATTTTAATGGCATTTAAGTATTATGTATTATCTGTTACGTTCCTGAATATAGTATATGATCTGACCGAGACCGCCCCTCCCCCCTCAGCCGAGACCCTCCTCCCCCTCAACCGAGACTCCCCCCCTCAAACTGAGAATCTCATGACCTCTCACTTTTATTGTAATTTTTTCTTGAATTTATTTTTACTCAAAATAAATTTCTTGCCCTGTGAGCAGATATTACAATTATAAATATTTCTTGATATGTTGTACTACGTCCGTCGATTAATTTGAGAACATGCTCCCATATGGAAATATTTATAATAAAATTAATTTTGACTATCATGAGTAATAATATGATTTCATTGATAGACATAGATTTTAATTCAAAATTTTTATAAGTTAATCAATTCGACTCTTATTTATATTAAAAAGCAATGCAATAATTTTCCTATTATTTTTCACATTATTTAATTATAAATACTTTTTTTTATTATTATCAAAATAGATTTAAAATGGGAAATTGTTAAAATAAATTTAAAATAAAATTAATTATGGAATTTTAGTATTTTTTGATTTTTATATTATCGTTTTAACTGATATTGATTTGAATTTGATATTTTTTAACTGCCAATAATTTGACTCATCGATAGATCAAATTAGATTTATCATATCTTAACTGTAGACCCTTTAAATTTAACTTTTAAAATTTTTTACTCCTGATAAATTAATATCTCTCTATACAAAATAGCTATGAAAAAATTTTAAAAGTATAAGATGTAGAGAAAAATTTAACGACTAACTTTCATTCTTATTGTATTCACAAAAAATTTTACCCCATCGAGATAAATCGATTTTAAATATTTCTCTGCCCCAAACTTCTTCCTTTCTTATCTCTTCAACCAAATTACTTGAGGACTTGGTCTAAATAAGTTTTTTGTGCATTTAATCAAGGTCTACATTTTATCTTCTTTGAGTCTTTCATCAGGAAATTCATACGCATTTTTATCGTTAAAATACACGAAATCATATGAATTTTTTTTGACTTTCACTAAAATCGAAATATCTCTATGAGTGATTTTTTCCATGAATTATGAGTAGGATGGAACATGTAGCTCATGTTTTGATCTACATTATTCCTTCTAGAGTCAAGTCATGAAAAAAATCGCTGCCCGAGATAATTTCATTTCTTTGCAGGTACTCGACCAAATTTTGATGTTTGTTACATTGTAACAAACATCACCTCTAGTCAAATGGACACATTTCCAAATGGACACAAATTCCGGACACAAACTCCGGACACCATTCCAAAGTTAGAACTCAGATCTCATCACTTATCTATCACTCTGAACGAAGATATACTCCTTTTTCCATCACAGTACAACTTTTTGATTATGAGGGGGTTCGAAAAAGAGGATTTCGAGGTTTTCTCTCTTGGGTGAAGAGATATTGAAAAATTTAGAATTATGTTTTGATAGACAATTCTATAAGCTAAGTAGAATATTTATATGAAAATTTATAGACATTAGGTTAGAGAGTTATTGAAGTCAAAGTTAGAGCATCGAAATTTTACTTTTCCCTCAATAACTTCCTTCAGTGTGAGATTCATGGAAGATGAGTAGGGTAGAAGTTGTAGCCATACCCTAAGCTATCGAATAGGGCATATATTCCAATACAAATTCCTTTAAGAAACAGAGATAAATTGAAAATAAGGTCAAGAATTTTGTAAAATGAAGAGAAATATTGAAATCGATTTTCCTCGATTGGCAAATTAGATGGTGAAAAACTCAAATTAAATCTTTAGCAGATTATCTCATGAAGAATATTTCTTCTCCTATAGTCAAATCTGTAGCTAATTGCATTAGAGAGATAAATCGAAATTAAATCTGAAATTTAAAATAGTGTGAAAACTTAAATGTTACAAACATCACTGATTTAAATTCTTGAGGCAGCGAATTTATGATTTTTATGAAGAGCATATTATGATCTATCATTTATCATCTATAAGTTTTTTAATTTCAATTTACTGGGCAGAGAAAACCCCTAGACCCTTCTGGATAATTTTCGTATTTTTTAATTTTTAACTTGGGTTTTTAATTTTCCTTAAATTATCCAGAGTGGTTTCTGTGTTTTTTCTGCTCATTGAATTTATATTGAGAAACTTATAGATGATAAATGATATATCATAATATGCTTTCATAAAAATCTTAAATTCTTTGCCTCAAGAATTTCTATGAGTGATGTTTGTTACATTTAAGTTTTCATACTTTATTTTACATTTCAGATTTAATTTTGATTTATCTCTCTAATGCAATTAGCTACTGATTTGACTATAGGAGAAGAAATGTTCTTCATGAGATAATCTGCTTAAGATTTGATTTGAGTTTTTCACCATCTAATTTGGCAATCGAGGAAAATTGATTTCAATATTTCTCTTCATTTTACAAAATTTTTGACCTTATTTTCAATTTATCTCTGTTTCTTAAAGGAATTTGTATTGGAATATATGCCCTATTCGATAGCTTAGGGTATGGGCTACAACTTCTACCCTGCTCATCTTCCATGAATTTCACACTGAAGGAAGTTATTGAGGGAAAAGTAAAATTTGGATGCTCTGACTTTTGACTTCAATAACTCTCTAACCTAATGTCTATAAATTTTCATATAAATATTCTACTTAGCTTGTAGAATTGTCTATCAAAACATAATTCTAAATTTTTCAATATCTTTTCACCCAAGAGAGAAAACCTCGAAATCCTCTTTTTCGAGCCCCCTCATAATCAAAAAGTTGTACTGTGATGGAAAAAGGAGTATATCTTCGTTCAGAGTGATAGATAAGTGATAGATCTGAGTTCTAACTTTGGAATGGTGTCCGGTGTTTGTGTCCGGAATTTGTGTCCATTTGGAAATGTGTCCATTTGACTAGAGGTGATGTTTGTTACAATGTAACAAACATCAAAATTTGGTCGAGTACCTGCAAAGAAATGAAATTATCTCGGGCAGCGATTTTTTTCATGACTTTACTCTAGTAGGAATAATGTAGATCAAAACATAAGCTACATGTTCCATCCTGCTCATAATTCATGGAAAAAATCACTCATAGAGATATTTCGATTTTAGTGAAAGTAAAAAAAAATTCATATGATTTCGTGTATTTTAACGATAAAATGCGTATGAATTTCCTGATGAAAGACTCAAAGAAGATAAAATGTAAACCTTGATTAAATGCACAAAAACTTATTTAGACCGAGTCCTCAAGTAATTTGGTTGAAGAGATAAGAAAGGAAGAAGTTTGGGGCAGAGAAATATTTAAAATCGATTTATCTCGATGGGGTAAAATTTTTTTGAATACAACAAGAATGAAAGTTAGTCGTTAAATTTTTCTCTACATCTTATACTTTTAAAATTTTTTCATAGCTATTTTGTATAGAGAGATATTAATTTATCAGGAGTTAAAAATTTTAAAAGTTAAATTTAATGGGTCTACAGTTAAGATATGATAAATCTAATTTGATTTATCGATGAGTCAAATTATTGGCTGTTAAAATGTATCAAATACAAATCAATATCAGTTAAAACGATACTATAAAAATCAAAAAATACTAAAATTCCATTTTTAATATAATTTTAAATTTTATTTTAACAATTTCCCATTTTAAATCTATTTTGATAATATTATTACTTTTTTTAGATAATTACTAATAATAACTTATTTTATTCATTTATATGTTTTAATGGAAATCCTAAACATAAGAAATTGTTTTTAACTTTTCAATAAACTAATCTAAATAAATAAGATATCATTAGTAATTATCTAAAAAAAAGTAATAATAATAAAAAAAAGTATTTATAATTAAATAATGTGAAAAATAATAGGAAAATTATTACATTGCTTTTTAATATAAATAAGAGTCGAATTGATTAACTTATAAAAATTTTTGAATTAAAATCTATGTCTATCAATGAAATCATATTATTATTGATAAAATACGTAAAAATAGGAAATTATAGAAATAAATTAAATTGATAATTATAACCAATTCTCTAAAAGCATTAAGTTGTTGGCCGTGCATTTTACTAAAAATTTTGATCATAATAGTCTTCAGCACCTTAATATAAACCCCAATTTTTTCATCAACAATCAAACACTTGATTTCGATGTTTGGCAAGAATTCGATAATTTACATGGTCGTTTGACACCGTCAATTGGCGTCGATCTGGCATGATCACTTGATGTCGATTCGTCGTCGATA